>JADLZK010007795.1:0-152745 GCA_015847255.1 Hyparrhenia diplandra | reverse complement strand
TATATCAAGTAAATGCTAGAGAGGGTGATCGATATACCGACGATGAAGTGTAGAGGTGGGAAGTCAATCACCGTGATCAATATGAAATCTCCAACGAGCAAGCACACAATTGACACGATGATTTTTACCGAGGTTCACGTGCTTGCCGGCACGCTAAGTCCTCGTTGTGGCGACACACTCACTTGACGTGTGCTAAGCTTAATGGCCGGTGCCAAAACCCCTATGGGCGCTCAAGCAAACGATTACAAGAGAGGGTCCAACAAGCCACGAGCAATCCACTAGTGCTCCTTTCGTGAATCTCCCCGCGGGGTAAGGAACGATCCCTCACAATCACCACCTGTGGCCTCAAACAAGCTCCACTTGAGCTCAACACCGCCTCTTGCTCCAAGCCGCTAGGAACCGGGCAAATTCCCAAGAAAATAAGAATCCCGCGGCTTCTCCAAGGATGAAGTGCTTCTAAATGCAACCGATGCAAGCAATGCACTTCTATCTCTCTCAATCTCACCAAGAATCCGAATTAGTGATGAGGAGATGAGTGGAGAGGAGTCTCACAAGCTCACTAGCAAGTTAGAGTGTTCAAATGTGCAAGAGAGAGTCCCATGAACCGGCCATCCAAGTATATATATGGCTCCTCTCTCGAAATGGAGCCGTTGCTCCAAAAATTTGCTCTCAAGACCGATCGGACGCGACCGACCGAACCACCAGCGGGTCCTGGCCGAGGGTCCGGCCGGTGCTTCCGGCCGCTACGCACAAGCATCGGGCCCACCGGGCGCCCTTCCTCCGTCGCGTCCGGCCGACGATCCGGTCACCACCGGAAGCGTCCGGTCCGGCTTCCGGCCTCGGTCGCGTCCGCCAAAACGCGGCCGCGAGCTCTCTACGACGCGACCGACCGGAGCCACCGGCCGGTGCGTCCGGCCGAGGCCGAAGCGCGTCCGGTCACTTCAAACAAATTGCATCTTCTCCTTTTTCTTTGCTCTTTGCTTCAAACTTGCTTTGCCTCTTGCCATGTGTTGCCAACACATCCAAGATGATCACGTTATCACCAATGTTAGCACGTCGAGATGTTAGGCAAGATCGAAGTTAGTGCTCTCATGTCCTAAATGCAATATGCAAGTCGATATGGACCTAGAAGCACTTCATGCAAGGATTGTCGCGGCATCCCCTCTTGATAGTCGGCTATCTATCCTATAATGTGATCACACGCTCTATCGTGTCTTGATCACCGAAAGGAAAACCCTATCAAATATACCTTTGCCTTGATCTCCCGGGTTCCTCTCAAGCCGATCACCGAGCTTGACGATCCATCAGGTCCATCATCATCGTCCATGTTCATGATCATCATGCTCCTTGTCATCCACCTAATCCTTTCTCAAATCATCCACTTAGAGCAAAGGATTAGTCCACAAGTGTCGTCATCAATTTCCAAAACCAAACATGAGATTTCAGGTGAATAGCCTAATAAAATTTCTTCAAAACACTAGAGCAACTTGTTAGATAACAACAAAGCGATAATTGCGGTTGCACTAGCTCTAGTTGTCAGCAAGCCACCTATTGACAATTCTAATCAATTATGTCTCTAAATCACTCAAAGGCTATGTCTCTACACCACTAACTAGGTGATCAAGCTAGATTGCTCTAAACAAGTCTAAGCAACTAAACAACTTAGTCAAGTCTACACAAGCACAATATATGAATAAAGGTAATGCAAGGTAGAGAGGAGGTTTTATACCCAACCGTCGATGCTATGAACCAATCACCGGGAGACAATCAATTACACAAGATGGAGACAATTGATTTGTTCACCCGGAGTTCACTTGAGCACCCTCAATCTAGTCTCCGGTTGTGTCGACCGTCTCAACGGTGGATCAAGGTGGCGCACACACCTTACCTCACTAGGCCTTCTTGATACACACAATTGAGTGGTAACTCAACGACACGCGCATTCCACTAGAGTATCAATTCGGCACTCCGCCAGGGAAGATCAAGAACCCCTCACAATATCACCGGAGGTGGGCAAGAACAATCACCTTCTCTTCCCAACGCCTCCACAATCACCGAGCCAGTTTAGGAGTGGTGCTCTCCAAGAGCAACAAGAAATCCACCGGCAACGACGACCCTCAAGTGCCTCTAAATGCAACTCACAAAGCAATGCACTTGATTCCCACCCAATCTCTCAAGAATGTGCTCACAAGCAAGAGAGGAGAGTGGGGAGATGTTTGCTCAGCTCAAAGGGTGTCAGAAATGATTCAAATGACCAAGAGAGAGAGAGAGAGAGAGAGAGAAAGAGCATGAGCCGGCCACCCAACTATTTATAGAGTCCAATCCAAAATAGAGTCGTTGGGGGCAAAACACACCGCGCTGCTTGGCGACCGGACGGACGCATCGGTCACAGGTCGACCGGGCGCTCCGGTCCGTGAACGACGCACCGATCCACGGGTCCGGTCAAGTCCGACAAACGTCCGGGCCCACGCGCTGATGACCGATATCCATCGTCCGGTCATAGCGTCCGGTCACTGACCGGACGCACTGGTTGGCCAAACGGCTGATTTCGATGCTTACTGGAATCGACTGGATGCTCCGTGACCGGACGCTCCGGTTAGGAGTCCAGCGTCTGGTCGCGGGGTCCGGTCGCCAGTAAACCTGCGCGATGTCGTTGTTTCTCTGTCGCCTTCGCTTCGACATGCTATCGAACAAGTATACCAACTTGAGCACGAGGGTTAGCATGTTTTCACCACCACGATGCATCCGGCGCAATAGAAAATAAGTGTTTCATTTTCTCAAAAGCGTCGAATCCCACCTCGCAAGCTCGACGGGAGGGTGAGCGTTAACCAAACCCAACTCAACCCTGCAAACACCACCGCCTTCGCAAATGTGCCAACACCACCACGTGTACATCACCATGTGCTCGTGTGTTAGCATTTTCGCAATCAATTTCGAAGGACGGGTTAGCTCTCTAGGTTAGAATGCATGCATATGATTATTAAGCCTAGAGCCATATGAGGATCGATGTTCCCGAGGTTTTCCCCTCTTTATAGTTCCCGATATCGATCCTAAATCACTCACACCCTCTATGGTGTCTTGAGTGTGAAATCAAAATGGCCCTATGGTATACCTTCGCCTTGAGCCCATTTTGATCCTCGAATCCATGCCACGCAAGCACTTGATCATCTTTTGGATCACACCAATCCATCCACCATGACCACCACGTGCTCCACCATTGGCCTGACCAACCTCCAATCTAATCATACACTTAGCAAAGAGATTAGTCCTAAGGATGTCACTAATTAGCCCTGGCGGGACGAGAGGTGCCCTGACTTGGTGGTCATGATGGATGGTGATCAAGCGCTCGCTTGGCATGGATTCGAGGATCAAAATGGGATCAAGACAAAGGTATAACCATTAGGGCCATTTTGATTTCACACCCAAGACACCATAGAGGGTGTGAGTGGTTCAGGATCGATAGTCAGACTATCAAGACTGGAAGACCTCAGGAACATCGATCCTCATGTGCCTCTAGGTTCAACAATCATATGCATGCATTCTAACCTAGAGAGCTAACTTCACACTTGGTGAAAATTGTTTTCAAAATGCTAACATACGTGGTCGAGGTGCTTTTCGATGTGTTGGCAACATGGAACAAGTGGCAGAAGTTGGAAAGCGAAAGCGACGACGCGACGATGTAGATGTGCTTCAAAGGCTGCCCTGGACGCTAGATTATGCAGCGGCGGACGTTGGCTCCCCCGTCCGGCGTGTCGTGGCTTCACACAGATGGAAAACGGTGCGTCGGAGCGTCCGCTTGACAAGCAGCGGACGCGGCCGGCGCATCGTCCGGAGAGGGGGTCTCGTGACACCCTCTCTGTAAAGCGTCCGGCGGGCCGTAGGACGCATCCGGCGCCAGCATCCGGTGCGTGTATCTGACTGTGCGTTTCTTGTTTGAATCTCTGAAGGTCGTACACGTGGCGTTTCTTCATGCGGCGGACGCTGGGGCTCAGCATCTAGCGCCCCTGTCTTCAGTGTCCGGCGCACATGACTATGTTAGTTTGAAGTGGGGTCCCCCACCTCTATAAATACTCATGTGGCCGACCATTGCTTACTCTCTTGGACATTTTCATTCACTCCATACACTGGTGATATTGTGAGGGGTTCGTGATCTTCCCCGGCGGAGTGCCAAATTGATACTCTAGTGGATTGCTCGTGTCATTGAGTTACCCCTCAATCGAGTGGTGTCAAGAGGGCCTAGTGAGGCAAGGCGTGCGCGCCACCTTGATCCACTATTGAGATGGAGACTAGCTTGAGGGTGCTCAAGTGAACTCCGAGTGAACAAATCAAGTATCATCCATTGTGTGATTGATTGTCTCCCGGCGATTGGCTTCATCGTGCTCATATTGTTCATCATCCTTCGGCGATTGGTTGACTTGCCTCGACACGTTGGTATAACACCACCTCTCTACCTAGCATTTACATTGACATATATAGTGTGCTTGTGTAGACTTGCTAGTTGACTACGTTGCTAAGAATTGTTTAGAGAAATCTACCTTGTTCACCTAGTTAGAGAAGTAGTGACATAGCTCTTGAGTGCTCTAGAGACTTAAATTGACTAGAATTGTCAATTGGAGGTTGCCGACAAGTAGAGCTATAGTCAAACCGCGTTTATCGCTTTGTTATTATCTAAAAAGTTGTTCTAGTATTTTGTAGAAATTTTATTAGGCTATTCAACCCCCCGCCCTCTAGCCATTTAGGACCTTTCAGGTAGGCCGAATCCAGAAGTGGGGACCTGCAAGTGCGACGTCGGCCATGAGCGAGTCACATCCGTGCTCGAACTGGAAGACGATGACGCACTACTGACCTCGGCGTCGTCGTCCATCTCCAGCAACTCTCTCAAAGATCCGTTAGAGTGCATTCAAATCCAAGGCACCACATTCTCACATGGTTTGCTCTTCTCAGATCTAAAGCTTGTTCTTAATCCGCTTGTTCTCGTTGTTTTCTAATCCCCACTTTTTTTAATTCTATTTTGTTGTCTATATATTGCAACAACGGGATTGATAGCAGGCTAAGAGTCCTTTTATTTTCTGGATCAATCTCAGACTAGGAGGAAATAAAGCAAGAATAGATTTTTTTTAATTCCTTTTATGTTCATCTAATGTGATGTGTTCTATCCTTCCCTGTTTGTATGTGATATATGAATATTTCTTCCATGAACTGTGGTGGTATTGGAGCATGGTGGGGCCGTGGCACAAATAATTAACGAGCGTGCTCCAGCGAGCGTGTATTCTTGTTGTATTTTTTTTTTTTTTTTTAAAGCCTATCACTACCGGTGAACACCCGAAAGTAAAAGTATGGCTACATCACTGCCGCTTCCCTACCAAGTTAGTTCATTTTTCGGTAGTGAAGGGGTTTTGGACCCGACAGTGATATACTATTCTGTTGTAGTGAGGGCCAAAAGACTAAAATCGAAGTTAGTCCATTAAAAAACGAAGTCTAGTAATATAATAAGAAACATATATACTCCCTCCAGTTTGGTATTAGAAGTCATTTTGGACACGGTTTGAGTCAAACATCGGTAATATAAATCATCAATAACTTTTAAGTTGTTGAGTTTATAAATATAAAAATTATATGAGTAGATATATCTTAAAAAATATTTTGATAAAAGTATATATATATCACATCTCCATAAATATTTTTATAATAATAAGATGTCAAAGTTGTGTTTTGGAGACCGTGTTGTTGTCCTAAATGACTTCTAATACAATCCCGGAGAGAGTATTTGTATGGTGGTAGAAAGACGCATGCAGCGTTGCGATGAATTTGCGCTAGATTTCCAACAGTGTGCGCGTGGGTGTCCGTGACTAAATTATAAAAATGTGAAATAACTGAGATAATCCCAATGCAATATTGAATCAGTGTTTTGTTAAGCGGCCCTATACGCTGTTAGATTTGCCAAACACGTCAAATCACAAGGAATGTATTTGTTAAGCCGCCCTATACGCTACACCGATGATATGTATCGGCCGGCTGGCCTGGTCAATCATCTGGAGCCTAGTAGGAGGCACTAACCTAGTCAAACAAGTCAAACTGTGGCCGTCACGAAACCCTATTTAATCACGCCCTGGCTGTCCTTAACAATATACTAGTAGATAGATGTACATAAAAAAGGACACATCTCTCGGCATCTGCTTCTCAATCTCAGGGCACCAAATCTAGAACGCTCAATTAAGTGTATGCCGCTAACCCTGGCAATGAGCGAGACAGCCTATCTAGGGCTAGGTGCAGAGAAATTTGCTACCTGCGCGCTGCGCGCATTAGGTGAGGGAATTCCGTGCGAGGTGGCGACTGGCATCATCCGCATCCGGTGGTTGTTGTTCGCCGACAGGAGTCTCATGACTCACGGCTCGCTTAAACCTAAAAAAACATTCGCTGCTCGGGGAATCAGGTTTTGGGGCCGCCGTGTTCGCTGTACTCGATCTGCTGTTACCTGCTGCTCGCGCACACACCAAACCAAATCATGCACATCAAATCACACACACCTTCCCAGTTCTGCGAGGATTAGTTTAAGCGAGCAACATATGGCCTGTTCCAAGGACATAAATTCCAACATGATACGATGGTTTTGTTTCGATTTGGAGGCCCGAGGAGAGAGAGGGAGGGAGCGTTATTAACCTGTCCTTGCTGTGAGCATCAACGTACATGAGGTGCACAGTAATTGTAATGCTATCCGAGTAGGATATATACATGTGTCATGCGCGTCTGTGTGTGTGCGCGCTACGTGTTTGGCGTTTTGTTTGTAGGATAGCAAGGCAGTGGTACCAGAGGAATGTGGGTTCACTGTTGCGTGCTGACCCTGGAGGCCCACCACCGGGCCCCTGAGATTCTCCCCGGCCGGCTGGTTGCTTTCCTGGGGTGGAGACGCGAGACGGTTAGCCCTAGATAGCCTTGTGATGAGACACTGTTTGTCTATCAGTTTTCCAGCATTAAAAACTGAAGAAATACCTGCATTTGGAGCAGACGGTAACTGGGCAAAGGTCAGACTCTTGTGGTATATATGTTAGTGTCATGAACTTGCTTAATTTGGAGGAATTGACTTATTAGGAAGTTTCAGGCTAGCTTCTCTCGTAAGGTTTGTGCATGGAATTCGAACCCTGACTGGGAGATCTTGGCTATAGTATAGGTTGCTGGAATAAAACAGTCCCAAGATATCGGTTTAAAGAAGACGAACACAGGTATCAGGTATGCAGCAACTGAAGCAATGTTTCAGATATTGTCTTTGCAAGCTGCATGTAATAATACAGTCAGTAAGTTTTAGCCATTTTCTCAAAATCTTAAGAGACAACTTGCAGCGTCAAGGGACAGGTAAATGTGCAAGTTGCAATTCTCTATTAACCTGTGTAAACTCATCCGGCCGGCTGCATAAGAATACTGAGATAAAAGAAACGCATGGCTGAATAAAAATTCAGAGAGAGAGAGAGAGAGAGAGAGAGAGAGACCCGGCCTATTGTAGTTGTAGTCTTGTAGACTTGTGACCTCAGTACTGTACACACCATGGTCCCGTCTCTGTCTCTCTCCTTGAATTTCTCTCCGTGTGTGAGATGTCAGCCTCATGGCCAGCAGCTTATCCCGGAGTTATTCTCGGGCATTCTCCTTTAGGGCTCGTATCCATGACCATGAGCAGGACGGGAAACGGAAGATGGAATAAGCAGGGAATAGGAACCTTTGTTTCCTCTTTGAGAGAGAGAGAGAGAGAGAGAGAGAGAGAGAGAGAGAGAGCTCCTACCTTGAAGACGAAGGCATGCATGATCTGCAGATGGATGCGTAGCAAGCTTGCAAATAAAGCTTCCTCCATGGACGCACGTCACCGTGCTCAGCTCATGACGTCCAGACGCGACAATGATACCGGAATACTCCTATATTAAATTGGTCAGGCCACTATGATTCCATCTTTTGTTCCTTTCTTGAAGCATTGCGCCGCTGTATGGCAGACAGTACTACGTACTACGTGTAGCTGGTGACCTGTGAGATGAGATGATGAGAGAGTACTGCTCGCGTATAGTACTGGTCACTGATGCGAAGTGTGGTTCGAAGCGTTTCTTTCAGCGCGTCTCGTCGCGTCGCGGTCGCGGCTGATCAACAGACAGTGCCATTGTTAAGGTACAGTAGTCCTGAAAAGGGTTAGAAATAAAGCTTCACGATTCCTTCTTTTTTAGCTGTACGCGTCCATGGATTTTAGAGACATGATGGCTTGGTTTAGTCACCATCGATTTAATTTTGCTTCGTGGTTCGATCAGTCGTGCCATATTTATTAAATAACTGGTGTACATAGCTGATACCAAGCATATATAGGCTACCTGTACGTGCCTGATTAGTACGATCGAAGTGTTTGTATTATTAGCCAAAGCGAACAATAATCCAAAACGTTGGTAGAAACAGTAGCCGTACCAGAAGTCCAGATATATCCAGATAAGTTGTCAGGTTTTATGCAGAACAGTTCAGAGTCCACACACATCATCGAAAGATCGAGTGAAAGCTATATATCTACTCTAGCTACATGATATCCGTTCCCCGCTCTTTTCTCCGGTCGCCCCGTCTATTATTCTCCGTCACTTATTACTCCTATATACAATTCCTCTCTAGACTAGCTAGAGTATCATTATCCATCACGGCTTGTCTGTCATTCACTCTGTCCTATCTGTAAAATACTATTGGATATTAGAATTTGATTAAAATACGGTTGGCAAAGAATCGTCCATGTATCATATGGCAGTGTGGCCTAGAATTTCTAGGGGGCTCCAGTTTTGGAAATCCAGCACATTATTGGGTTTAGTATTTCTGGTCCAAACCTTGCTTCACATGCAGCATGCATGATCATGCATCTTCAATTCGGAAGCAATGAATCTCATCTTGCTAGGCTCATCTTGCCTCACCTTTTTACATATTTTTTGATTCACAAGTTGTTGTTTAGACGATCTTGCAACAAAATGTAGATCGTTGTAAATTGTAATATAATAGTAACAAATCGTTCGATGGAGCCGTCAGTTAACGTCATGTCAAGACGGACTTGTCGTGGAGGCAACCGATGCTATGCATGGGAGAGGCGGCCGGCAGGTAAAAGACCCGTGTGTGAACTCTGAAGAGTCCAAAGGTTTACCACAGCCCTGCGCGTCCACCACGGAGCTTTCGACCTCCTTGCCATCGGATCCGTTAAATCTTCCCCATCGACGTCGTCTATGAAAACGACCTGAATTTCATATATAAAATAAGAGATAATTCTGGGGCGACTGAGCGAGCTGCGAGCCGGCGTCGTCGTCGTGGCTTGGACGTCCCATCACCATTGGAATAATGGCAAAAAAGGGTCCACGGAGGCACGAGACGAGATGAGGGTTAGATCGATATCGATTGGCTTCTTGTTTATTCGAGCTCCAAGCAGTCCAAGGACCAGCAGCTGCCAATCCACGGAATGAAGTGGTTGCCGTCTCGTTTCTTTTCGGTTAAGAAAGACGACGCTAGCTGCTACAGCTGGAGGAGGAGAATGAAGTACGTCCAGGGAGAAAAAACCGACCAAGTCCAAGCGTGCGACACGATCAGTCCGTGATAGTTACCGGCATAAAAAATGAAGTTATACATATGGTGAAACTTTTAGTTAGTGTGTGTGTGTATATATTGTCACTCTCGAAAGGAACCTGAATCGATGGAGACATGTGATGCGTGCGTGGCACGTGGCAACACAATTCGGTCATCTCATCTCTGTATGTACACCATATATATAGCTAGAGATATAAAGGTAATTTAGGCCTTGTTTGGTTTCCATAAGTCAGGTGACTAAAAATCAGTGACTTATAAGTCATGTCTGTTTGGTTGCAAGTGACTTATAAGTCAGGGTGAAAAAGAAGAGAAAATAGGTGACTTATAAGGGTGAAAAAGAAGAAAAAATGGTTCTAAGTGACTTATAAGTTCCATGACTTATAAGTCCCTACTGTTTGGCAAAATAAGTCAATTATTTTGAATTTTTAACTTAAGTCACCTGACTTATGGAAACCAAACAGGCCATTATAGTCTTGTTTCAAGAATAAAAGAAAATTAAAAGAGCAGACGAAAGAGAGAGGGAGGTAGATGCATTCCCTTGCAAATATGATGCCAGCGTGCATAGTAGTGTTACAACAGTCGTCACATGCATGAACTGGGGCGGCGTACAAGGCCTACAATCTGAGGACCCCGACCGGATCCCTGTCGACAGTACATCTAACACGAGCAGGACAAGGCGACGGACAAGCCATGGAGCGATCCCAATCCCACGCAGCCAGCCAGCCCGAAAAGCAGATCCAAGCAGCAGGCCGGGCCGATCGATCGACATGCTGGCACGGCAAGTCACGTGTGTGCACGCTACTCCTCCTATAGCTAGCTAGGTGTGCGCACATCCATCGATCCATCGATGAATCGGGAGGCTCAGCCTAGCACTACTAGAGCACCAGCAATCTACTCATCATTGTCTATAGTACGCGCGCAGCTCCAACCTGCTGCCGCTTGCGCGCGCGCGCGCCTCGTGTCATGCGTGTCGCCGCAGCCCGCATGGACCATGCCAATGCATGCATCATCCGCCGCGGGCAGGCAAGGCACGCAGCGCCGCAGAGGCGGCCAGGCAGGCGCACTGGCACAGGCAGCAGCGAGCGTCGCGTCGCGTTGCGTTGCGTTGCGTCGCGCCCCCACGGCCCACGCGCACGGGCACGGCTGGCTGGCCGCGCCCGCTCGCCGGCCGGCTGGGGGACCCTGCCGGCCCGCGGGCTGCGGCGCTAGCGGCCAGCTGGTCGTCGTGATTGTTCCCTTGCGCCCTTGCGACTCGCGAACAGTAACAACAGGCGGGCGGGCGCGCGCGGGAGTACTCCACTAAACAACAGCGAAAGCTCAGCTCGCCGCGCCGTAAAACGCACGGGCAGACGCGCTCCATCGACGGTGGAGGAGCAGCAGCGTACCTTGTGTTGGGGAATCGCACCTGATGGGATAGCTGAACAGTTGTGCTTGCGCAGGGTCGGCAGGGGAGGGGTACACATGTAGTACTGTGTACTACTGTTCAGCTGCCACAGCTAGGCGCTTGTGACTTGTGAGCCAGCGGCACACGGACACAGCACTTGCACCACGCCGGGGGAGTGTGCAGTACGTACTGCAGTGTAGTCTGTGCCGCCGTGAATATGTCCGCTCTCGGTCTGCGCCGCCTGCAAATACTGTATACCATCGATGTGTTGTGTGAGTTCATTTTTTTTCACATGTACTGGCAGTTCTTTATACTTATTTATCTTATCTGCAATTATTATTTGGATTATCTTGTTGTTTGAGACACTCGTATACATTCACATGCAGGCACATTCATCCATATGAAATGAGTATCTCCAAAAGAATGAGTAGACCAATAAATCTCGAGATTTCAAAGTCACCATATATGTGTGTTTTATTATCGACGATTACGTCGCCAACCATTAAATTCTAAAAGAAAATGAGCACTCACGTTAAGCGATAACTTGCCAGCAATATTCACTTCACTATTATTTTTTGAAACATCTAAAAATTGATGCATGTTGTGGCATCACGTACATTCATCAATAACACACGCATGCGTGACCAATAAATATATATGTCATATTTCAGCAATCATAGAAATACTTTCTTAAATGACTCATATAGTGATGACACTAAAATATAATTTACATTACATTACTAACATGATATATATAACTTATATTTTTATTTCAGATAAATTTGTATTTTTACTGAAATGGTTAACACAACTTAAATTAATAGCACCACTATAAGAATTCTTTTAAAATAAATAAATATTATACACATGTAATTCTTTGGTAAGAAAATTCCAAATATCTTAAGAAGAAGAGAAGCTTAGTGTGGACCAAAGGTGGTTATAACGACCTTGTCTTTGAGACTGCTTTTGAGTAGGTAAATAGTGATAACAATCATGGGGTTTGCACCGCTACTCTAATCTTAACTAAATTGCACTTCAAGCTATAACATCCGTCTCAAGCGTGATGTCGGGTAGATTTTAACTAACCATTATGCCATTATAATAATATAAAGAGTACACTCTAATGATGAAAAATCGTTACTTTCAATAAAATGTAAGAGGGTTAATAAATTAAATATGATAGTTTCAACAACTTGACTCAAGGATAAAAAGAATGTAGCAACTAATAAGACTAATATTTGAAAATCAAAACAAGATTCATAGTGTCATTAGACACAATCACACAAGCAAGAACCATTTGTAGTCTAAGCAAAGGTTTCAAAGTAAATGCATATTCAAAATACACAAAGGTGCGTTGAATGAATACAATTTGATGTAGATAGAAAAAAAAATATATACTAGCGATTGCTAAGTTTATCCCAATTGTATTGTCACTACAAGGTACTCCGTAGCTATTATGCCGATTGTATAGAAAACGCAGGCACCTGCGTTTATATATAAAAATAAAAGTGTAGAAAACAAACAAAGATCACAACATCGTCCAAACTAATAGAAGTAAATTTTATTGGTGTCTTAAACAATAACATCTCATTTTTATGTCTCATAAGATTCTAGCAAGTGCAGGAGCATGGATTATTGATGGACTAATGCATGCATGCTAATGGTTTTGCGGATCAAATGACAGCCAGTTGCCGATCGAGATGCAAAATAATCTTTTCCAGCCCACCATATATCACCGTGGATCCCGACGATTACACTCAACGGCGTGAATGCAACTGTATTGTATAGGCAAGGTAGTATATATATCACGTTCAGAGTTCTGACGTTCACGTGGGTGGGCTACGAGCAACACAGGACAGACGATAAGATCTACTACAGTGACGATCAGGAAGCAGGGAAAGCATATGCACGAATCCGCGAGCCCGCCTTCCAGGAGGCCAGGACGGAGAGGGAGTACGCCCATCGACACGCAGCACACACGAACCATGCACAGCGAGGTCGCAGCTTGCGTGCGTGCACGGACAGCCATGCCCCAATGTCCGATCGATCGAGGACGACGACGGCCTTTTCTCTTCTCGCCTCAGTGTTTTTACCGTCTCCGTGTACTGGTACCTCGTGTCTCCTGACTAACGGGAGAGGCTGTTCCATCACTTCGCCCGGCCTGTTGTCGATCTGTTTGTTGCCTTGTGACTGCGTGAGCATGCAGCGTGCACTGCATCTGGTCTAGGTCAGCTATATGAGCTATACCTCCTCTCCAGATAATTTTGCTGCCTCTTCAGACTCGAGCACACCTTTCGCGAATGGATGCATGTCCCCATGATAGCTGCGTGACATGCAGTCCGATTGTTGAGAGCAATTGCTGTGCTGCTCTGTCTCTGAAACTGAGTTGTTTTAACTCGCTGAAAGGCTGGCGCTTAAAGACGACGACGCCTGAGTCCTGATGACTCTAGTTACTGTAGGCAAAACTTTGCACTTTGCAATTGCAGAATGCATAGGAAATCGTCCTAGTTTACTCGTATATACTCCATTCCATAGGGTAAAAAGGCATGCATTTGTTGATAAATGAAACCTGCGTCGTCTCGTCTCATTCTCGTCGGCTCGTCGTCGTCTGGTTTCTATCCCGTGACTTGAGTGGTCCTCGTGTCAGTCCCTCCATCCCTTTCTTCTCTCTCCGAATCCATGTCTGTTTCCCCGAGGTCCCCCAGTGATGCATGGCGCAGACATCGATGGCCTCAGAGCCTGACGGAGAAGGGAGGGCTGGGCTGCGATCGGCTGCAGTGCCATGACAATTGTGTCGGTGTGGGCAAGGGCACGGAAGGCCAAGGAAGAATCAACGGAAAGGAGCATGGCCGCCGGCCGGGCCGGAGAAATCCATGCAAAAGCTGCATGCCGGCGCTGCGTTGCCTTTTGCAGGTCTGCATGCATGTTGCATCGGCTTTGTGCCGTCATGTGCTCCGGCGCTCATTCCGAGACCAGAGAGCAGCTCAAAAGCATCAGCCTGGCGTTTTATTGCTGCAGCGTGCCGGCGCCGGTGCCGGTGCCGGTGCCAGCAGAAGCTCGCACCGCGCGCCTCCGTGTCGTCCAGGTCCAGGCCTTACTTGCTTGTCCATACTCGCTTGGCTCCGCTCTCTTGCACGTATATGTGCACCCGATCTCGATCAGTCTAGCTAGCTAGTATATATGTGTACCCGATCTCGATCAGTCTATATTAAAATATATAAAATATTTATGCTAGCTAGTCATAATAAATTTATGTATAAATTAAGTGTAATAGTATAATAGTATATGCTAGTATACCCCATCCGCGCGCTTAACCAAATGAGACACGTAGACCACGCTTGTGCAGATAGATACCTACTATGCGCACGCGTACTGAAGCACTAGCTTCAGGCAGAGATGCTGTATATATTGTTCTGGGGCGTGAAGTATCATGACTCATGAGTTTCTTGTAGATCTGGGCGTGAACTACTATGCAGAGAGTTGAGCTGTTGAAGACATCGTGTGCAATATACCCGCTGGAAAAAAAACCTTATAGTAGGAGTACTTTACAATGTGATGTCTGTACGCATGTAACACTTGATCATATATAACTATTCAAAATTCACACCAGTCAACTTAATTATATCAACCGAAATGATAACTGGTATTTCTTTTTTCAAGGGAAAAAACAATAATAGTATACTTCTAGGTTTTACATGCATATAAGTAAATTTAAATTTGCGCTTACCAAAATCCATATCAATGTTAAAGGAGTACATGATGTCATGGTGGAACAGCCAAATTGGTCTTCATAATTGTTTTGCCCTCCATCTTTTAAATTGTTATTCAATACCGCGACTTTCAATATCTCAAACTTGTTTTGCCCGACCTACATCTTCTCTCTCCGTTTTTCATAGGAGAAATGCAAGAAATAAAAAATAGGTGCTCCAAAAGGGGAAGTTCATGGGCCGGTACAATCCCGAATTCTTGGTTTCTAGGTAGGCATGCCGAGTCAACCAAGATTCCACACAGCCTTGGACTCTATAGGCAAATCATGCCCCTCAACTTGAATTTGGTGATATGGGGTTACATAACAAAATCACCAAAACCATGTAACAAACTATGTAAGGCCACAAATTGACCCACCGGCTTGCCGGAATCTGCGAAATATAAGCGGTGCGGGGATGAGTTTATCCCTAGAAATGATCTCGAAAAAACTAAAATTACGCTTTGGCTATATCATGAGGCTATAAACGTGTGGTCTAAAGTGTTTCCTAAAGTTTAACTAACCTCATAAAAGGCCCTTAATTCATTAGACCACACAAATAAAATCGTCTAAAGTTTACTAGCCCCTCCATATCATAATTAGAAGACCTTTAGGACAACGACACGGTCTCCAAAGCACAACTTTAACTTCTCATTTCTGTAAAAATATTTGTTGGAAAGTAATATATGCATAGTTTTATGAAATTGATTTTTCAAGACAAATCTATTGATATAATTTTCACATTTCCGCACAAAAACGATTTATATTTCCAATGTTTGACCAAAACCTTTTTTAAGCGTGTAAAATTTTATAAATCATGGCGCTTTTGAGCAATGTAAAAATTATATAAATGATGAAGTCCAATATGGACCAAGTGGCAATTTTAGCGAGTAAAATTTTCAGCATAGCTTCATCATGGCGCTACCCTAATATGTCCCAATCAAACATGTATATGCTTTCAACTTCCCTCGCCCGCAAGGTAGACACGTAGAAGACCGAAGCCACAAAAAAGTTCACAATTTTGTTCCTTGGGCATGTGTGTGTATAGGAAACTAATAAGTATTCAAGATGTGGTGGATGGGGAGAGAAGAAATTCTACCCTAGTTGTCACTCTCATACACATGAAAGCTACGTGAATATATATTTCTAGCTGTCTTTAATTTCCTTGAAAAATCATGTTAATTAATATTGTCATGTTGCAAAACCATGCATGTGTTTCTTTTGTAATTTGTACCCATAAATTAAGAATAGTAGAAACATTTGGCTACCGATTTATTTCAAGCTAAGAAATACCCTATGAGTTGCATACCACGCACGCTGGGCCCTAATTTTCTGTAAAATTGTAAGTTGATTTCTACGAAAAACTAACCAAACATACTAGCTGTGTTCAGTAGCATTTACCATTTCACCAGTAGCATCAGCGAACAACTCGCTAAGGGCCCGTTTGGATCCCTTGAATCTTTGGAATTGGAATCTACTTAATAAATTAAGCTATTTAGTTTAGAATTTGAGATTCCCTAACTTTTCCAAAGTTCACAAATAAGCCTATCTCAAATTCATAGGGTGAGAGATAGGAATTGAATTCCATTGACTGACCGCGAAACACCTTTGAGATAGGCTTATTTGTGAACTTTGAAAAGTTAGGGAATCTCAAATTCCAAACTAAATAGCTTAATTTATTAAGTAGATTCCAATTCCACAGATTCAAGGGATCCAAACGGGCCCTAAGAGATACGAGTACCCATCTTGTAGCATGTTAATTAGACTACGACCACTCATGTGCCAACATCTATTATTGTGTTGTGGCTATCAACATACACATACCACTACTTTGATATACTAGAGTGCGAGCATGCGATGTTAACAATGGCCGTTACAGGAAACAGGTGACGCACCGTTCGTTGTCATCTGTGTCCCCCGGGACCATGGGCCCAAAATCATGCGTGCCCCACAGAGGCTGACTGACAGGTCCACTCATCGACCACACCACAGTAGATTCCCTCTCGGCAGTGCCGCACTGCGATGACGCGACGACGACGCGGGGCCCGTACGTCAAAACTGTTAGCTTACGAGATGGCAGTCCGGCGGTCCGGCGGGCCCTACATGCCGGCCGTGGCCGGGCTCTCGGCCCGCCTTCCGGCATGTCTGCATCACTGCACTGCACAGTTGATATAGGCATGCCCTAATCTTACCATGGCGTGGGTGTTTCTGTTACCGGAAAATAGAGCTACAGTAGCTAGCTAGCTAGTAGTAGACCCCAGGCGCCTGGTTCGATCGGCTGCCGTCGTAGGGTACAGCACAACGCGCGCGCCTCAGCGTCTGCGTCCGTGTTCGTCCATCCGGCAGCCGGCGGCCGGGCTGCTGCTTCTGCGCCAAGGCCCAATGCAAGCCCAAGGGATGGACGCGTCTACCTTTTTTTTGTCCGTGTGAATCGGATGGACGTCTACCTAGGCGGCGCAGGCGCCATACCTGACTCAGCACTCAGCTGCACACCTGACTGAATTGACAACGAGGATGTCAAAGAGTCATCATGTATCTTCCAGCCAACGCGGTAGGTATATATAGCTAGTCCAAGGCTGCAAGTATATTGATTCGTGATTGCAACTCAATTTCTGCATCGACGAGCAGCTTGCAGGCATCTATCTGCAGGAAAAGAGAGATCTAGTGGCCAGCAGAACAGCGACGTGTAGTGATGCAGAGAGACAACCAGTCCGGGAACTTGTGTGCGCCGTTTTCTTTCCATCTTTTCTCACTTTATTTTGCCGGACATTACTTATTAAGTACAGTAACTGTCAATTGTTCGATGCTAGTAGAATATAGTCTCATTAATACTATATGTTAGCAACATTGTTTAGAGTGTACGTAACTAATAAGGCAATTATATTTAAGAATTTCAACGAACGTTGTTCCTATCCTACTGTATTTCTTGGTTTCTTGAAAATGACGGCAACTATTTTTACATTCATCGCCGATGGAGCGAGCTTAGCTAGGGGGAAGGACCATGCATGGGAGTCATAGGAAGGTAGATATTTCGGTAGCGGTTGACGGCCCGGTGATCAGTGGCTAGGGCCGAGGGAATTTTGGGTGCGGGGCCGAACAGAATGGCCCAGGCAAATTCAGATTGCCGCGGCCGGGAAAGTGGGGAACCGACATCAAGATGCATTGCTGCAGGAGACAGAGGGTGGCGGGCCGGCCGGCCGGAGCTACAGTGCAATTAATGGGCGGTGGCAGCAGCGACCAAGAGGAATGGTCTCATCCTCTTGTCTGAATCTGAGCTGAGGAAGAAAAAAAAAATGACGCGGATGTCTTGATTATTAGTCAGTGGTGTTACAAATAATATTACTCTTGGTCCAATGCATCAATTATCAGAGTAATAACATCATTAACAGTTGGTAATTAATGGTAGAGTAGAGAGGGTGGATGTGTACTCAGCCTTAGGACAAGTGGTAACAAACGTGAGTTTCAAGCAACTACGGAGTAGTAGTAGTTATCATTAGCACCTTGTGTTGTTCTAAGTTTTACGTCTTGGCCTACGTTTTAGAGAAGTGGATGGATGGCGTGCATTTAGGATGCCTAACTAATAAAACAATCCGAATTATGTTAGCGTGAGATGGAAGACGATAACTTTCTCTGATTTCACATATATTTCAGGGGAAGCAAATCATATAATGCATGTAAATAAGAGTCGACACTTAACACACATAATCACGTGAGCCATATTATGTATAGTACGTACCAGCACTGTACAGCGAGGAAACCAGAAGGAGTGGGGTGATATGGACAAGACAGGTCCATGACATGCAAGTATATGATAGCGATACTACTACACTCTCGTGCAGTCGTGCTACGGGCGAGATAAAAGAGAGGGCATACATAAAGAGAAGGGTTCACGGGCGCTTCCAAGCTAAGCTAGCCGTGCACCCTCTCAAATCTCAATGCCTCCGCCTCGACCCCACCCCACGCACGCCAGTAGAGAGATTCCAGCGACGTATACATGCAAAGAGCACTAGGCCTAGCTAGCCAAGCCAAATGGTCTCAAAACGCTCATGGGACTATGAGAATTGAGAAGGAGATAGACGACCCGTGCAAGCAATAAGTTGCAAGCTACACCGGTTGTACGTGTGTGTGCCGCCGATTTGCGGGAGATGTGTATATTGGTCCAAAAAGATAAGACATGTTGGCATGCCTCCGTATGCATCGTCGTTTACAATGGACCGCAATCGACACATACAGGGGCGAAGCTGTGTTGTGTGCACCCCCAAAATTTGGGGAAAAAAAATAGTATATTTGATTAAAAATTCAACATATATGCACCCCACAACACATTTATATCGGTTGTACTACCATGTGCATACCGTATGCATCGTTTTTTACAATTTCCTCACGCGACACATATCCATGTGAACCGTACATTTCATCCTCTTGTCGTCCAGCAGGTCCGCAGGTGAAAACATGCATTTTGTAGTTGAAGGAGGGGAGGCATACAATTTCTCTTTGCGTAATAAAGAATATACGACCCCGTTTCAAAAAAAAAAAAAAAAAAAAAAATACGATCCGACAGTATAATTGGACCATTCACGTGCGCTACCAAACTATGCGAGGTGTAGGCAAGACGACAGGCATCAATATGACATATTTGCTGGGCGAGTGCACGCAAGCAGCAACACGTACGCCACCCTAAGAAGTTGGAAATGGAAAGTCAAGGTCTGCGCTGGGGAAAATTTGAACACATCGCAAAAGAGAATGTACGAATTAAGCTAGGAGATTCAGGGCAAGCAGCATGCAGCAGCAGAAACACTCAAACACTGGACAAGAATGTCCTGCGAGCTATGGCGAGGTCATCCCGTCGACTGTGCGTCGTTATTACGACAAATAGGACGATTAGCCGCTTACTGGAAACTAGGAGAGGAGACATTCTGACCGCAACCGTACACTACTAGGTAGACGAGGCTCATGGCCGTTTCCCCATGTCGCTTGTGCACAGCATCGCTCCAAAGAGAAAAAGGCTCGGGCCATCCGGACCGAGAGGGGGTATCAGAAAGGAATTCAGAGAGCAAAAGAGCAACAAATTGGCCCAGCACTGAGCCCATAAGCCCAACTTTACCCATCAAAAGATTAACGACCAAATCACGTGCCTCCAAGCACAGCTCCATCCATGGTCGGGGGACAATGCTCATTCCATCAATGATGCATGCCAACAGCAACTTACCCAGAGCATGCTAAGACCTTTTCCTTCATGGAAGAGGACCAGGACGCCGTGGCTCCAGGTAAACAGCGTTTGTTGTCAGTTCTTGGCTTCTTGTCACTCCGCCAGAATGGCTTCTCGCCTGCTTCTCGGGACCAGACAGAGCCATGCTTGGAGGTATGCTATAAAACGATCATGTGCACGGGTAATTTTAAACAGTTGAAACTTATCAGATTCTAATGCATCTACACAAATGAGAACTCATTTTACACAAATGGTCGCCCGGTAGAAGCAATTTCACTACTGCTGTGTACACAAGTACAATCGGGCTCACATGAATACATTACTTTTTTCTCCCACTGACAGGTGTTTTCAACATGATACAAATGCCAATATAGCATACCTCCAGTCAAGCACTCATATTCCAAAGGATAAGAAAATTCAAATTTTCAATGAGAACTCTTGATTTTCAATGACAACTTAGGCTCAATCAGCATAACATAATAGCCTGTGACCCCAGCTGAATCAAAACATGTAACAGAAGAAATTACTCCATCTCAAAATATAGTTCCAGAACATAATCTACTTATTTGGTGCGATAAATGTTTCTTCTTCACTACAAAAGTTGGTCAAACTCAAGATAGTTTTGACTTAGGGTTATTACATACAGAAGTTGATTTATTTTTGGGATGAATGGAGTATCTGAGAACTAAAAGTTGTGTCGTATACTTCTGGTAAGCAAAGCATATCCCCAGACAAGATTCAGTGGGAAAAAAAGGCTCAAAGTCTTTACCAGCATAAAATGCACTTCTTGCATTTGGCATATGAATATATGATCTAGTTTAAAGGATTTTTGTAAAGCACAAGGCAACAATACCTTTTTAAAGTCGAGAACAAAAATAGAACTGGTGGGTAATCAGGATCAGGGTGTCACAGTAAAAAAAGGTATTAGACCACATTTCAGCATGGGCATTGGAAATCAGGAAGAAAGAATCGTACAGTAGCAGTTTGAAAGTAATAAAATGGAAGCACAACAACAACAATAAAATGCAAGCATGATGCTCCAATTGTAACCGAAAACATCACAGCAACCAGGTTATTTCTTCATTTAAGGTCAAGAAAAGTTAATTTGCATTCATCAAGTCACTCAGCCATGAATTCAGGTAGGGGTGTAAGTGGGTACCAAAACCTCAGCCATGAACTGCAAGTATAAATGCAAGTAATAGGTCAATCCAAATCATTTTTGTTCCCCTTTTCTTGCTTTGACATCTGGATTAGTTCATTTTGATGAGTTTTGTGCTGACCCAAAGACAAAAAAAATTGCATCTATAATTTAAATTGTTAACTGGGAAGATAAAGAAAGCCAGGATAAGATACACAAAGGATCTCCACACTCCTCACCCTTTGCTGGTGAGGAGTGCCACATATGGAGTGTAGCAGGAGCCAATGGGCTGTACTTTATCACAGCCCCTAGCTCAGCTAGGTAAGGATCTAGTTTGGGTCTTTTTTACCTTCTTCTAAACTTTAATGTATGTGAATGTAAACACACACACACACACACACACAAAAAAAAAAAGATACAACAAGAAAAGCAGCTTTGGGCAGTACACCAATAAGCCACGAAGCGA
This sequence comes from Hyparrhenia diplandra, assembly GCA_015847255.1. Lineage (NCBI taxonomy): Eukaryota > Viridiplantae > Streptophyta > Magnoliopsida > Poales > Poaceae > Hyparrhenia > Hyparrhenia diplandra. The sequence continues at coordinate 131,227 of JADLZK010007795.1, read as the reverse complement.
GGAATCACCACCAAACTGCATACAAAAAGGCACACCTTTCTGTGGTTTTTGAAAACTCTTCAGGCCAGGGTACAAGATCTCGGTCAAATATGGTTCATAACATGCACACCAATAGACTCTTACGAATTTAAATTTAACACATACCGTTTCCCCATAGTTCCCTGATAATTTAACCTGACAGTTACAGCAGTGTGTGAAGATACATGTACATGTGCTCAAACTGCACTCTAAAACAAGATGGAACTTGTATCCTGTCAATGTTAAGGGTATGCACTTGTGCGGATAAAATGATAAAAAAATGGTAAAGACTGAAGCAAATGTGCAACTTGTAACTATTATGCATTTCATTTAAAACATGTTGAAACTTTGGTACAGACATATTTTCAGTCCTTCCTATATCGGAGAAAAAGAAAATCAGACTCCATTACAACCTACAGTAACCTTAAACACTATGTCATTATGTAGAACCAGAAACACTTTGGAAATCCAGCAGTTTATAGCAGAGCATTCATAGAACAAAGATGGATAAGGCACCAAAAGATGGGAGGTCTCCAGAGCAAAAGGAATCATGGATGCCCATCTTAGGACCTCGAGACATTAACCAGGATGAATGGTCAGCTCAAAAGAAGGCCAAAAACCCTTAGAATCGAATACTTTCAAGAACTCCATGATTAGAACTTCAGACCAGGAGAAGAGATGCCAAAATCTCGCCCATTGTCTTCTCTGGTACATCAGTACTATCGTCCAACTCTGCTCCAGAATGAAGAATTGCGGCATCTAGTACTAGCTTCCGCCTTGCAATCTCATAGATATTTTCATCAACTGACTCCTTTGTCACTAACCTGGACAGACACATAAAATTCAGTAACATTCCATAACAGGGGGCGGGCGCTTTGGTATGTTAACTGTATTGCCTTTCATAATTAATTGTGATTATCTAATGTGTACCTTTCATTTTCTCTGTGAGTCATTAAGATTGTTTTGGATTATAAGGGATTTTCCAATTTTGAAATTCCAATGAAAATTAAATGCCATAAAAAGAGGTAATTATTATTTGGCACAAATCAGCTTTGAGTAAACTCAACAGAAAATGATGAATATGTGTTTGCCTCGGGTTAATCAATAAAACAGGATCCAGCTCTGTTAGAAAGAGTAGCAAACAGCGTACCAAATGCAGCAAAACTAGGGAAACTATGCAATTATCTTTCAGTACATACTAACAATGAAGTTTTGCACAGGCACACCACAAAAATTGAACAGGACAAAAAAAAACAAAGGCTTTTTAATAATACTAGACTTCATTGTAACTTTCCAGAATTTCTATATATACAGAGCCATATTGCAGGAAAACATCAGAAGATTTTAAGTATAATAATAAAGTACTTCTCATGATCTAGTCACTGTAAAAAAAAATATAAACATGTCTTGGTGGGGAAAAAAATAACAATATGGATATGTGCATGATATCAACGAACAAATAAAGAGAGAGATAGTGAATCCAAATTAATAGTCATTAGAGTAGCACCTATAGATAGTGACAGGTTTCTGTTGTCCAATGCGATGGCAACGGTCCTCAGCTTGCCGATCCATCTGGGGGTTAAAATCCATATCATGTATAATGACTGTGTCAGCTCCTACAAGGTTCAGCCCCTGACCTCCAGCTCTTGTAGAAAGTAAACATGCAAATATAGAAAGGTCGTTGTTGAACGTGTCCACTATAGTCTGCCTTTCTGTTACAGCAGTCCTGGAAGAAAGACAAAATAGTTAATAAACAGAGTAAAATTCGATTAAAAAATCTAAGTAAAGAACATACCCTCCATCAAGGCGTCTATATGTAACTCCTATTACTTCCAGTGCCCATTCAAGGATATCAAGCATTGTGGTCCACTGACTGAATATGAGTACTCTGTGACCATCATTTGCTAGAGAAGGTAAAAGCTCCCCTAAGGCCTGAACACAGAACAGAGACTATAAGACTAAAAGTATGACAAGTTTATTAAAAAATAGCTTATAGTGTGCCAAATATGGGTGACTCTGTTGAGAATATATTGCAAAACTTGACATTTCCACTTGTTTCTATAAATATAAAACAGTGGTACATATCAAAACAGATGTTGGAGCAAGAAATATACCTGACATTTTGCCGATGAAAAAACATGCTCATCTGTCAGAACACCCTTTGTGCCCACATCACCATATGACAATAATAGCTGCACGTTAAAGAATAAATAAATACACAATGCATATATTGCATAGAGTTAAAAACAAGACTGGCATGTTTGGCAGAGCTCCTAGAGCAGCCCCCAGAGTGGTGACTAGGAGTGATTCCCTGAAATTAACTAAAAAATGTTAGGAGCTGAAAAAAAAACTGCTTCTCCTGATTCATTTCTTCCAGAGAGTTCATTCCTTCAGAATCATTCTCAGCCACAGAACCAATTCCAGAGGGGCAGGGGAAGCTCTACCAAACAGACTCTAACTTTCAGGCAATAGTGTATTTCTCATAATCAAAACCATTCTTTGCCCAATGCAAACCATTAATACAACATGTACATACTACTCGGTCCTAGATCGAATTATTTTGCACCAAAACAAAAGAATAAAACACAGGACAATGGTTGAGTTGTGACCAGACAATGCAAATGGCAAGACCTAATATAGTTAATTCAGTCACAAAGACAACAGACAATGCAGCAGCTTATAAGGTAGAAGTACAGAAGTCAAGAAAGAACAATACTTGGTGGATATCAAAATCATTGTAGCTCTTTAGCTCTTGGATTGCTCTCTCCAAGGAACATTCGAAGCCAAATGCACCTTTAGGGTACAGCAACCGTGCAATTCGATCAACATCTTTGTCACTATAAATACGCCTTATAAGCAAAGGGTGATTCGCAATCTGTGGAGCAATGAAAGAACATTTGAAAATAATCATAAACATATTCCTCAAATTTTGCATCATAATGTATGCTCACCTTACAAAACTGTGTAAAATAGTTCGATATTTGACGCTTTGGAATCAATCCAGCAATATTATTGGAAATGCCATCTGAAGACTTGGCGCTACGAGCCTGGCAAGCAGCACGGTACTCATCTATGGCATTTTTGTAAGCTTTAGACTGCTCTACGCCCATGACGACAAACTTAACCTGCAAACGAGATGAATTTAGGCTCAAAAAATAAAGAGGCACAACTAATCACTAATGTGTAAAAAGAGTCACGCACATGTTGCGTTTTAGGAACAAGCTGCTGCATTACATCTGACTTCAAACGTCTAAGAATAAATGGCCCTAAAATGGACTTTATGCGTGAAATTAGTTCACGGTCTTCTGCATTCAGCAGCTTCTTCAGATCAACATCACCGGTGGCAAATATATCAGGCATCATGAATTCCAACAATGACCATAGCTCCTGCATACCATATTAAATCCAGGAAGAACTCCATAAAAAGAAGTTTTAGGTACATGGTAATTTAAGATGAAATAGAATTTTAAGCATTAATAGTGCCCTATAAAAACAGTGGTTGTAGAAATCTCAAATAATGACAAAAATTGTATTACATATTTGTTTATAAAAATTTAACTGGCATTACATGTGTCATGTCGATAGGCAGCACACATCGATTTTATAAAAGAAAAACATGAAACACAGCACATAACAGCAAAGAAGCAATTAGGACTTCAAGTGATATCTACTATATCAGAAAAAACTATTATAGCTTTGGGCACACAGATTCAAGAGTAAGAGGAAATTGTCATGATGCCCTTCAGTTATTCTGGCACTTTAGTGGTTCCTCTCTTTAATATTTTCGAAGGTAGAGGGTTGATAGCAGGGCAGCAGAAGGGGCATACCTTGGAATGCCAATGTTTTTTTTTTTTTGTAAAAGACGAATATATTTTCCTTGGAATACCCTATTGCAAAATCCTAGATCCACCACTGGTTGATAGGTTATTTGCATCACACGCATGACAGATGTAAAGATGTAAACTCAAATATTGACAATGGGCATTTGTTCAATAAGTATGCTAGAAAGAAGAAATGGTAGAATTGTATATTGATGTTGTAGAATATCTTGTATTTAGATAAAGTGCACAAGTTCAAAGCAACATACACTTAGTATTAGAGGAGTATTGCTTCCGGGCGCTATTTTGTTCATTACATGATCTTGAAATAGCTCAAAAGATGCTACTCAGTGCTAGTAGTTAGAAATCTATTGTTGAATGGCTGCCGGTGCACACTTTATTACTTTGTGAAGTTTAACTGTGCACATTTTCTGACTTCTGCATAGCCAATATATTTTGCATGTTTTTATTGTTTTTTCCAGAAAGTACTGTACACCAATTTCTTCACATAGGTGGATGTTTTTCTACTTATGCATTTGCTAAGAGAACAGAATTTATGTTAAATGAACTGCCATGAACCAAACACTAGTCAAAAAGACTTACATGCAAATCATTTTGGAGAGGAGTTCCTGTCAGCATTAGCCTTTGGCGAGCATGTTGTGCAACAGCCATCAGGTTTTTCCATCGGAAGCTACCCTTATCTTTCAGAACATGTGCTTCATCCATCAAAACACAGCTCCATTGCCATCTTTTGAGGGCCCTACGATCATCCTTTTGCTGAGCACTACATAAAAGTTTTAAACGATAAATAAATTTTCAATGTTCTGAATATGACATTCTGCTGTGTCATGCAAAAGGAATCACTCCAAACCTCCGTCTTTCAAAAAGTGTGTAGCCAACAAGGAGGACATTAAATGGAGCTGGGCCGCCAGCCTTGCCTAAGGAACTTAATTCCTTTGAGTAGGTAGTCCTTGCAGCTCCATGAAACATGATGATCGAAAACGAAGGGCACCACTTCCTGAGTTCTCTTTCCCAATTCTCCAACACGGAAGCTGGGCAAACTATCAGATGTGGACCTGGGTCGTTATATAGATGCCGTAGTAGAGTAAGATAAGTGACAGCCTACAAGAACAAAAGAAAAAATTTCAAACACCAAGAAAAATGAATTGGTACTCTATTATGCAGCATCCAATAAATGGTGTGTTCTAATCTTCCTGAGTGAAGGTGTATACATTAATCAGACAAAATGTTAAGGTAACTATGCACAACAATAAAATATTTAGACAAATAAATCATCAAATGTTATATTACAACACAATACAGTTGAACAACACGTATTAACTAGCATAGATAATACTCCCTCCATTCCAAATCATAAGACATTTTGGCTTTTCTAGATTCATAGATTTTGCTATGCAGTTAGATATACACTATGTTTACATGCATAGTTAGAGCAACGTATCTAGAAAAGCCAAAAAAGTCTTAGAATTTGGAATGGAGGGAGAGTGAATACATAAATACATTGTAGAATGCAGTTGGCATAATACAACAATCATATAGCTATATGACAAAACATTCATGGTTCCCCTAATTTAGGAATCATATTAGGCTACAACCATGGTTGCTTACCTGCACTGTCTTCCCAAGACCCATTTCATCAGCCAAAATTGCTGTTAAAACAAAGAGGAGAGATATATTTAAATGAGTTATGAATAATCTAGTTTTTGTGCACTGTGTAAATAGCAAATGAAGTATGATCGTTAGCATATGAAATTCCAACATGCAACACACAATAATGAATGGCATACCGGTCCTTAAAATGAATACATAACAGAAAATAATTCTTAAAAAGCCTAAGGTTTGACCGTAATCTAATAAATTGACTGAAAGAGGGGGGTCCAAGCTGATCACCAGTTACACATGTACATATGCAGTATGCACCCTACCATCAATTTGACATAACATTGCATGATACAACAGAAGAAGGTTCCCCTCATAAAGATGCTAATGCTAAAAGGGTACTATTAAAGTGTTTTCAATCAAAATTATTTTCACCAATGTGATTGCTACTCACATAATCTACATCAGTGTAAAAGGAACTAGCAAATGCAGGACTGCTTATTGCAGAAGGCAACAGCTGCAGAAACAACGGGTGAACAGGATGCTCTCTGACAATTATCACAAGCTACACCATTGACAAAAATGTTGTGAGCAATTGAGAGTGCTCAAGTTCAGCTGCTCGATGCAGAAAAAGCTTCACCTCCGCCAATGCTTTTCCGATGCAACAGGAGAAGGAAATTGACGCCCACAAGTTGATATGGCTTCAACACAGGCTCGAACCCTGACTTCTCACTTGTGCATGCAGCATTTACGTCTTCCTGCTCCATTGTTCACAAATCCCATTGGTTCAAAACTATACAAAACCCTTAAATTTTCGTCTCAAAAGGAGAAAAAGAAAACTTAAATAACATGTACCTGTACCATACAATTTACCTGAGTAACAATACGGCAAGTGGAAGCATCTATCTCAGCGTAGCTTTCACAATCCCGTGCTGATGAACCAAAAAGCTCCGTGCGCAGATCTGATGAGATGCGTGAACACTTGCGCAATGCCATTCCCACCACATCTCCCTCGGGCTCCTCCCCATTTAGACTTCTCTCCCCATTGTAGCCTTCATCTTCATCCTCCTTCTCCAACTCCGACCAATCCACCCCATCATCCTCCTCCACAGCCACAGCCACTTCACTGTCATCATCGTCCTTGATCACAAAGCGGCGTCCAGAGGGGCGTTGCTGGGGAGGCCTTGGGTCTTGGTAGTCAAAGTCGTCATCAGCAAGCTCTTCTTCGTCTTCCTCAGAGATGTCAATGGCAAAACTCGTCAACCGACGATTAGAGCGGCGTGGGCGCGATGTCCTCGAAAGCGAAGCTGGAAGGTCAAGGTCAGAGTCATTGTCTGTGATGTTGAAGTCATCCTCATCACTGTCAGATAGCCCTGTGGTGGCAGCAGCCTTGGAAGGTTTCGAATTGCGGCGAGACGAGCCGAAGGACTGATGATCCTGCAAATGGGGCTTGTGCTGTGGACGCTTCTGGACGTGTTGTCTCTTTGCTCTGCGGTGGGGGCTTGACGTTTCTGTGAGGTCGAATTCGTCGTCCTCGCTGCTGGAAAGCCCCACATCGGAGGTGAATTTGGACCGTTTGGGATTATTGCTCAAATGGGGCTTGAGCTGAGGACCCTTGATGGGGCGTTGGTTCTTCCCTTTGCGGCGAAGGCTTGACGTCTTCAAAGACGACGAAGGAGGATCGAAGTAATCGTCTGGGAGGACGAAGTCATCGTCGTCGCTGTCGGAGACCCGAAAGGCGGCGGCGGCATTGGAGGGTTGGGGATTGCGGCTGAATGATTTAACTGGTGGAGGAGGCCGCGACGGGGGCCCGTTATGCGGGCGCTTGAGGACGCGCCCGGCTCTTCGCGGCGCGGCCGGAACCCCGCGTCCGCGCCTAGGTCGAAAGTCGCTGTCGTCGTCCGAGAGGACGACCGTTGCGGTGCTTGTGCCGGCGGCGGAGCCAGCCTTGGGGTTGTAGGCGAATGAATCGATCGGCGGCGGAGGCTGCGAGGGCCGCTGTTTGGAGCGCTTGAGGACGCGCGAGGGCTCGAAGGTGTGATTAGACCACTCCTCGTCGGAGATCTCCTCGAAGCCGCGGTGCATCGGGGCGAGGCAGCGGCCGCAGCCTGCTGCGACGGCTGCGGACTGTGCTGGGGTCTAGGGTTTTGGGGGCGGCCGCGGCAAGTCAGCGGAGGCGAGAAGCGAGGAGGAGGCTGGGACGGGCGGGCGGAGGCGGGACCTGAGGAGGCGGCGGCGGCGGTCGAGAGGAGCTCGAGAGAATCGGGGAGAGAATTTTGGCGGCCTCGAGAGTGGGAGAACTGGACGGCGCCGAGGCTGACCGCCAGCGCCAATCGCCTTTTTTGAGAAGTGGAGCACGTAATTTCTAGTATTAGATTTTTTTTAATCTTCTTCCAGTGTTATTATAGATTAGTGTTTTGCCGGAAATGTTAAGCAGGAGTGACTGATAAATATACTTCTCGTTTCTAGAGTGGTCGTTTTGATTAATTTGGTATCAATATTTATATTTTATAAAATAAACCGGGGTATTATGCTAAAAGAGTGCTTTATCATCTACGTCCCGTCGCCAGAGGATTGCTAGTATTAACGGCCAAAGACGTGCATCCAATGGGGAAGGCAAACTGGCAGTCCAGATTTCATATTTGAAATAAAAAAATATTTATGCCATACCGCTAATTAGTATCATTTAAAAAGATGTTTAAGTCCTCGCTTTTTAATAAATTTATATGGATATATAAATGTTGCCAGGATATGCTTCGCTTGCATTGGTGCGAGAGCTCAGGCGAAAGAACAGCCACGCGAAAATCTTGACCTTGTTGGGCAACCGCGTACTCCAGATTCTTTTGCTGATCAAGTCTTCAGGTCCATCGGAGGTGAGGGCTCGGTACGCGTCCTTGGCGGTGTATCATAAATATTCAGGACGTTGGTCAGAATCGTCGGTTTTCAAAGCCAATTTAGTAGAAGTGTGAAATCATGCTTTTGTCCCTTCACCTCCCTCTCCTATCTAGAGTATTCTTTAGAAGTTCAAGAGTGGAACAATACCAACAACGACCCTATTTAGTTCCCAAAATTTTTCACACTAAATGATGCACGGAGTAAATGTAGTTTTAAAAAAAAATCCACAGTTTGACGCCGAGACGAATTTTTTGAACCTAATTACTTTATGATTAGTCATAAGTGCTACAGTACATATAATTATCCTTAGGTGCTACAGTAACCATATAATTTGTCTAGTTGTCTTCAAGCGAGTTAAGAAATTAGTTATTTTAATTAGTGTTTGAAAAATATCTTCTGAGTCAAACATCCGATTTGACACTCTAAAAAAAATTTTCTCCCCACCAAACCCAAGATTAAAATATAGATGGCTCATTCAAAGAAAAAAAAAAGCTAACTACAACTTTTTTTAATATATGATTTGAAGCTAAAATTACACGTTTTCTTGACGAAGGGAGTAGGGCGAAAGTTTCATTTTCCAAGAAACCAGTCTGTTTATTTTCTGAAGTAGGAGTACAGTATAGAGTAGTAATTTTTTTTTATGACTTAACCGACCTTAGTACGATCGGCAGCAACACCATAAACGCCGGTGTGAAGCGGCCGCGGGACGCGTTTCGATCTCATCTCCGTCTCTGTCGACCCATCCCCGTTCACCCGTTCCCCACTTCCCCATGTCGGACGCGTACAAGAAAGCCAAGCCCGGCCGCCTCGTCTTCCGGCGAGGCCGCCTCCATCCACAAGCCAAAGAAGCACAAGAAGAATAAGAAGCCCGCCTCCGATGCCCCCGCCGACGGCGACGTCGAGGCCGCGGCCGCGGCCACGGAGGGAGCTGAAGGCGGAGGAGGTGCCGCCGCCGCCAGCGGCACCGGCGACGACTACACCATCGACGCGGCGAAGAAGATGAAGTATGAGGAAATCTTCCCAGTGGAGTCGAGGAAGTTCGGGTACGACCCCGCCAACGCCGCCCGCGCCGCCGCCCGGAACCGCACCGTCGAGGAGGCCCTTGACGACCGCGTCCGCAAGAAGGCCGACCGCTACTGCAAGTGAGGTGAGGCGCTGTAATATGTGCTAGGGTTTTTGTCTCGTCCGGATCAGATAATCGACTACTTAGATTGCTTTGTCTGAGTTGATCTAGGTACCTGTTCAATTTCCTGTTGAGTGATTCGATTTGAGTTGCTTGTTGCTGCCACCCTCTTGTGAATCTGGCAATGCCCTGGTTTTGGTCATGGCCAAATATTGTCTTGGCGCACTAGAGCTGCACATGATCGACTGCAGGTCATCTTACTAACAGTTCAGTGTTCATCAATGTACATTGCAGCCTTATTGGTACAGAATCTGCTCTGTGCAATATACAATTTTACAAATTCTGACATCACTGGTATGGCAAAAGTTATTCACAACCAATATTTGAGCATGATGTTGAGGGACACTTTGGATTTCAGACTGCTATTCCTGTTTTTGCAACAACGTGACTCAAGGAATAAGTGGATTAAGCCATATACGTTGTAATGTTGGTGAAAATATTTGGTAAGAAAAAAAGGAAAATCAATGGCCTTTTAGGTTAGCTGTAATGATTTTAGCAATGGCCATATGGCTTAATTGTGTTATCTTTGCTGCTAATGAACACAAGAAAGATGTATAATGTATTGGATCCTATACTGCATAGATTTGGTCAATCTTTGGTGATAGCTTCTTGACCAAACAGGTCAGATGTTTTTGATGCATCACAGTGGACACATACCTGTGTATCAGGAATTCAGAATACAGAGTTGCTAATCTAGTAATCTAACTCTACATGGAGGATGGAACCTCCCGTATGCTCCTTACGATTATTTGTTCTAGGTGCTGTATATGAACCATGTTATTGAATTGGTTCAATACTGACACCACATTTGGGTTCAGGGTCAATATTTTTGACTCTTCATTATTTTTATTACTTCCTCTCTTTGAAATCTATCCTAAGTCAACTTTGTGGAGAACAGAAACACTAGGGTTCTTTGACCGTATCCTTCAGCTTCAAGTTGTTAACAAATTATGGCTATTAACTTCTCATCGTATTGCTTTATTGGCATGCAAAGCAGCTTATGTATGAATTATATAATAGTTATTTCTCTTACTGTTACAGTGTTAAGCTGAATGTGGCCTGATATCCTTTCTCGTTTTGACAGGTCCCCTCGTTGCTGTTGCTTGCAGCTGTATTGCTCAGTGTATTGCAGATGATATATTTGGGGAATTAAGATCCTCCATGGCATGTTGTTTAGTAGTCGAAGTACTGATCAAGCATTTTCCTTATGCATATTTGTACGAGTAGTAACCAGTAAGCATAAGGATTCTCGCACCTGTTATTCTGTTATTAAACTTGTTCTGCCCTCTTTCTGTGTCAATTAAGAGAATACCACCAGGATTATGTGGCAATGTGGCCTGAAAAGTGTTGACTAGATAGTGCTGTGTTTTTGCTCGGACATCTTGCTGCTTGTCGAGAGCAAAAACAATTGATTAAGGACCTCTAACCAAATATCTTCTCCTTATCTCTTCTTGTAGCTTAAGGCCGGGATATTCTATTATTCTCTTCCTATTAGCCGGATCATAAGGAAGTTAATCTAAATTAACATCTTTTGCTGACGATATCAAAGAAGGCCGAGTATGCGAAGTCCCTTCATCAGTGGTTGCTGCTGTTAATTTTCTTTTCAAGAAACGTTCCATCAAATTCCTACTACCTGAGCTTGTATAATTAGTTAAATTAAGAAGAAATTACAGTTACAACACATTTGCAGAGAGAAAATGAAAAGAACACTAATTTCCTACCTGAACCACCAGCCATCGTGATCTCAAGGAAGTTTGATAGATTGATTAAAAAAATTAAAAGGGCCCAATGGATCAATCTGCTACACATCGTGATGAATAGCAGGACAGCATCCCCCTCGTCTTCAATGGTTCAAAATATCCAAACCACTAATCTACAAAAAAAGGTTATGCATATTGCATAGGGGAAAAAATCAACTTCACAGCTTGCTTGCTCGGTGCCAACGAGAGATCAAAATCAATTTGTGGAATTTGATGCGGGGTTGAGTTTGGGTAAAACCCTTACCTGATGTGGATGGTGAAGCTCCCGCCGGCTGCCGCTCTGAGTCCTTTTTTTGCGACTCTTCCTCTTCGTGTAGATGGAAAGGAAGGCAGAGGGACTCCTTCCACTACATTATGATATGACCACCTCGACATTCATATCAAGACAAAGCACAAAGAGTTTACTTAATTAAGTTCCTTAAATAAGGATCACCGTTTGCGGAAGGGCATGTAATTTAGTGGTTATAAGAGTCTCAGTAGCAGCTCGATCTGGTCGAGTAAGAGACGTTTTCGTGAACACCATGCACCCGTGGTGACTTTGTGTGTGTGTGCATGCGTTGTGAGTGTGTCTGCATTGAACAGTGTAATTAAAAAAATCAATGTTCTACTATTTTTTCTTCTCAAATATACAAAAGGTTTGCACATCATTGTATTAAGTAGAGAAATTTTTACAATAGTTGAAGCACATGTCTGGGAAGTTTATATATTACAATTAAGCTTTGCCTCCCATTTCCACATGTCCTAGGGACTACTCACATACTAGACAACCCAGCCTACAAGCACCGGCCTCGGTCCATTGGGTGGTCGTGTGCTTGATGATCGAGAGGGGAATTGGCTGACGGACGAGGCCTCATTTCTAAAGCATTGCGCATTACGCTCTTTGCTTAAAAACAATTGTTTCCCCTAAAAGTATTGAGAACCATCAAAATAACCTCTTTGGATGGGTATTAAGGACGTTTGGTTGATGTGGCATATTGGACAGATGATAAGTGGCCCAGGTCATATATTCAAAATGAGCTTCACTTGCCATCTTAGCTGGGCAGATGCATCTGCGCATTACGCTCTGTTGAAGAGCCGTCCAGGTGAAGAGTCGTCTCCTTTGTTGAGTATGTTCCAAATTCACCAGCAAAAGCTGGCCCATCGGGCGCACCCCTGAGGATGTTTGGGGGGTGCCGGGGGGGGGGGGGGGCAAAGCCCCGCTGCGACTGTACATATATCCTTAATGGAGACCAGAATGTAAAATTGAGTAGCAACTGTGTTCTTTTTCTTCTAGTGGTAACTCTGAGCCTTTGTTTGGGTTTGTCATGGATATCAACTACAGAAGAAGCAAATACCATTCTGATCGAAAGGGTTTTTGGAAATTTATGCTTGTGTTGCTTTTATATATTGATTTGTCATTGAATTTGTCCAGGTTTTTTCTTAGAGGCAACAAGCAAGTTGTGGATATGAATCAATTGGGCCTACCTGTAGCAATTCTCTTCTATGTGAAAGAACTCCCTGTTGGCATCATAGTTCTTAGTTGGCATCCCCTTCCCGAAGCCCAAATCATGGAGGATCGTGTACGGGTAATGGTGCGCTGCAAGGAGGCAAGTGCGAGGCAATGCAGTTTAAGCCGGCGGCACAGCCAGTGCTCCGTGGAGGCAATTCCCGTGCTTGATGTAACTTCACAGTGATATTACCAACAGACTGCTAACTCCATGACTGAAGGGCACGGGTGAGGTTCTTGAACTTGCAGCCAGGCGTTCCAAGGGGCATGTAGAGTCCACAGTCGCCACCCATGTCCGGTCAGTAGCATTCAGAGTGGAAACACTGAGTCTCTCGGGCGTTATCTCTGAGACCCAGAGTCAGCGGAAAATGGTAAGATATTCCAGCTGTCGTGCTCTGCAATAGGGTGTCCAAAAAGAGCTCCTCCCAACTCCCAAGACGCCGAGCAAAAGACCCTATAGGCAAGTAAAAGCTAGGCTGCTCATTATCACCCTATCGACTTTGGGATTGTTTTTTGTCAGAGAACGGTAGATCAAGTTGAAGTCGGTCCGACGACCCATGGTTCTGGATTGAATGAATGAATACTATTCTGATTTATTTCATCATCTTACTTTCAGCTATTTCCATCCACCAAGCTTGTGAACTTTAGCACTAGTCTTCACTCCTTTTACCCTGAAGGGATAATGGTTATTCCACTGAATGCAAAGTTTCTAAAAGGGCAAACTAGCTTTTACTCTACTTTGATGCTCAGCATGAGTGATAGGTATTGGTGAATTGTCCTCTCGTGACTTGTCTTGTTTCCTTTACAAAGTTACATTTTGTTTATTTATGATTGTATTCCATAGTTTTTTTTTTTTACAACTTAAAGGCATGAAAGCTATTAGGTGGATTGCATTGTTGATGTGGATACTAAATATCCGGGTATTTTCATAAGATTGGATCTTAAATATATCATAGACCCATGTGTTGTTTTTTAAACTATCAGTGTGTATCACAATTATCAAGTAGTTGTAGGGCTAGCCCTGGTAACTATGTGGTTACTATGGCATCGACTTTGTTTGAACTACCTCTGCTTAATGAAAAACGCGCAACGGCGTGGTTTAAAAAAAGTGTGTATCACAATTAGTGTGGGGGGAGCCCATATTTATATGGGCAACTCCCCCTAGAAGGCCCAATATGGGCTAGTGTAATGGCTTGTCAATTTCTCTCCCACCGAGCTGGCTGCTTGTAAATTGTTACATTCCTATATAAATTTATATTCAAATTTTACAAAAACCTGTTTAGTTCCAAAATTTCAAAAAGTGGCCCACTTTTAAAAAGCTTTGGAATTTTGAAGGCATCTAAACCAGACCTTAAGATAGTTCTTTTAATCTCTTGTAAAGGCCTTACTAAAATCTCTGGTTCTGGATTTCAGTTGATATTTCATCAGGCATCATTTAGTGCCACAACTTTCCTGGGAGCTTGATACAAATGAGCATCACAGTAACTGTTTGCTACCTTCCAAGATGGTCTTTCGTCTAATTAGCAATTACACAAATACATTATGAAATAGTATGTTGCATTTCCCAATGTTCCCTTTTGATGAAGATTATATTCAAAACGTACCGATCTCTGGTGGCTGATGGTGATAATTTATAGAATCACAATAAAAGGTTCATCTCGTCCAACTTCTTAATTTAATCAGGGCACCAATGTTTGTAATTCTATATGGTACTAGGTGAAATGCTTTTGTAAAGAGTTACGGTGGAAAAACATGTGTTATGTTAGCTACTAGACGCAGGGGAGCCAGTGTTGCAAGTCCATTGCTTCCTCTGAGAATTGGAAACAAGATACTCTATCATTGAATTTCTGTTAGAGGTTATCACTTTTGCAAATGTTTGCTATTTAGCTGCAAACGCTATAGATAGAATTCGTGCTGGTCCAATGGATTTTCAAAGATTGGAAAGTTAGAAATTTAAAATAAAGGCTACCGTGCAAAGGCGATAATAAGTTTACAGGCTTGCTGCTGTATTTCTTTTCAGAACTGTTTGTTTTATTTTATTAATAAAGCATTGTAGGAGTGCAAACCCCTCCTGTTTCCGTAAAAAAAAGTTAGGCTTGCTGCCTATTATATAGTCTTGGAACTCTATCATGACTTCATGACTTAATGATAATACGTTACAGTCTCTTGCTGCCCGTTATGTTAAACTTGTTTTACACTTTAAAACCTAAAATTATTAGGAGTTCTAGTGAAAATTACTTGGTGAAAGCTATATACTTGTGTTTCCATTTCGTCAATGCTGCACGTACATTTCTTTTTGTCGTGACGTCATGCAAATTACAACATTTTGTCGTCCCCTTCTGAAGTTGACCTGCTGGTGGCAGTGGTGGCTGGCAAGGGCCATGCCCCCCCCAACATGTGGCACCAAAAAATTGTGCTTACATTTAAGAGAGTGAATATAACAAATTGTTATCATATATACATATTAATATCCTATAGATTATAAAATCATACTAAGCACAACTATATTAAATTAAAATAACTTATATGAACACATCTAAAAGACATTAGATAATAAAATTCTCCTATAAACACATATGAAAGACTAGCACACCGACATTGATGAGATTTATGAAATCATCGTAGATCTTTATTGTTAACAGACATGCTGTCTAACACTAAAAAAATAGCATCTTAAATCTTAGAATACATATAAAATAAAATGCGGACACCCATGTCAAGTCGATGAATTAGTCTAAAAAGTCATCATAGAAATTTGATCGGTTGAGTTGTGTTCATTTTTAATTACTCGCTGGTGGAACGGTTTTCTACTTACATTGTTCTTTTTCCTTCGTGGTTTCGGTTGCAGAGCTCGAAGTCCAAGTTAAACAGTTCTCCAGTTGCTACGGCATGTTCAGGCACTCCTTTCATTGCACTCACTGATGCACATCCTACGCGCTAGGCTAGCTAGAAGCGCTTGATTGCAGCCTTTGAAACCTCTCTCTAGCGCACCAACGCGACGTCACGGCCACAATGGTAAGGTCTTTCCGTCTTTGTACCTGTGCAGGCTGCACTTTTCCACAGTATGACTCAACAACAGATGCATGTGCCCCCACAGACCAATATACGTAACCACAGCTTTGCACCGACCCACTGAAGGTGCACTGTTCCGTCTTGTCCGAGAGAATATCCTATCCCTAGTTTAGATGCCGGTGTCATCATTTCGTAATGAGAATTATGCTACTATTTAATCTTGATGAAGGGCACGGGTGGTCCAGATTGTTGTTATATATGACTCGAAATTGCGTGTCCCCTCCACTTGTGAAGGTAATGTGATTATGGTATAGTAATAGCAACCTTTTTCCTTCTAAAAGACAGATCGATCATGCATTCCGGTACATGTATATATGGGTTCTTTTTCTTTACAAAAAAGGAGGGCACTCGTCAACTGTTTATACTACTAATAGCAAGTTGTAGCCTTATCACTTCATTTTATCGTTGTTTGTTCATTGTAACGCTACAATGATACATGTCTCCTAACTGTCGAGTGTCGACAAGCTGAGAGGTTGAGACATGTATGTTTCTCTTCCTAGCGAAATATGCTTGTGGTAGTTTGTAGTATGTGCGGTTGGCGAGACCGCGAGAGCACGCGCGTGCTTGCATAGAAACATGCATGCGCGTGGGCGATGGATCGACAAGGGACATCGCGAGAGATCCTACTGGTAGCATTTTCTTCAGGTACCTTTCACATGCATGGACCATTAATTAGCTTATTCATCACCATAACCATTTGCTATTTTTCCATCTAAACATCCCTTGGCTTTGGCATTTTCCAACAAGTCGTTTGTCCACCTTGTGCCTAGAGGTTGCAGACTTGCGCTTCGGCGATTTTGCGCAAACCTTTTGCATATTTGGGAAGAAAAAAATAGTTGAACGTTGATTTTTTTTCAATTACACATTAAAATACAAATACTCACAACGCACGCACAACCAGAATGTCACCACAGGTGCCTCGTGTTGACAAGAATGTCGCTTACTAGTCAAAGCGACCAAAGATCAAGCTGCTACTAAAACTCTTATAACTACTAGATTACAGGCCCTTCCGCAGATGTTGATCGTTAATTAAGAGACTTAAGTAGACTCTTTTTGTGCTTTTTTCTTGATATGAATGTCGAGGAGGTCATAGAGTCTTTGTCTTGATATGAATGTCAAGGAGGCCAGGACCATACACGTGATTTTTTGTTTCTAGAAATCTACAACTTGCTATAATTTCTGCTCAACTGCGTGCCGTTTGCTGACAATACATCGACCTGAAGCTCAAGACGGGTACTGTTGAAATGATTACGTCATGCCGATGACACCATATCATCCTCGAAAGCCCTACCTCACTATTATCAAGAGTCGGATTACACGCCGATGTGGCGGCTTACAAGAGAATGAATGAATCGGTACTCCAGTGGAAACCCTAAGGGTATATGTACCGTACCGCGGGGGGCTTTGCCCCCCCCGCACCCCCAAGCATCCTCAAGGGTGCACCCAATGGGCTGGCTTCAGCCTCCGCTCTGCTCCGGCAGAAGCCGACCTTCCTTATGGGCCTAAATTTAGAACATACTCAACATAGGAGACGACTCTTCACCTGATGATGACGTGTTAGCGAACATTGTATCAGATGCATCTGCCCAACTAAGATGTCAAGTGAAGCTCATTTTGAATATATGACCCGGGCCACTTATCATATGTGCAATATGCCACATCAACCAAACGTCCTTAATACCCATCCGAAGAGGTTATTTAGATGGTTCTCAATACTTTTAGGGGAAACAATTGTTTTTAAGCAAAGAGCGCAATGCGTAATGCTTTAGAAATGAGGCCTCGTCCGTCAGCCAAGTCTCTTCTCGATCATCAAGCACACGACCACCCAATGGACCGAGGCCGGTGCTTGTAGGCTGGGTTGTCTAGTAGGCGAGTAGTCCCTAGGACATGTGGAAATGGGAGGCAAAGCTTAATTGTAATATATAAACTTCCCAGACATGCACTTCAACGTTTGTAAAATTTTCTCTACTTAATACAATGATGTGCAAACCTTTTGCATATTTGAGAATAAAAAATAGTTGAGCATTGATTTTTTTATTACACAGTATAATGCGGACACACTCACAATGCACGCTCACACTCACAAAGTCACCACAGGAGCACGGTGTTGACGAGAACGCCTCTTACTACTCAAAGTGACCAGATCGAGCTGCAACTGAGACTCTTATAACCACTAGATTGCATGCCCTTCCACAAATGTCGATCCTTAATTAAGGAACTTAATTAAGTAGACTCTTTGTGCTTTGTCTTGATATGAATGTGGAGGAGGTCATAGAGTTTTTGTCTTGATATGAATGTCAAGGAGGCCAGGGCCAGAAACTGTTTTTTCGTTTCTAGAAATCTACAACTTGCTATAGTTTCTGCTAAATTGCGTGCCGTTTGCTGACAATATATCGACCTGAAGCTCAACACGGGTACTGTCGAAATGATCACGTCATGCCGACAACAGCATATCATCCTCGAAAGCCCCACCTCGATCGACAGGACAAAAGAAAAGCTCCCTCCGGCGCGCACCTACAAAGAAAAATGGCCTTGCGTCAACCTGGTCCACTCCGTCCATAGTGTCGTCTGCTCCATGCGCGCCGCGCACGCATGCACGCCCGCCGCACGGGCATATCTTCTGCAGGACTGCACCGTCGCTGGCACAACTAGCTAGCTAGCTCCCCGTTAGTATATTTCATGGCCCAAGAAGCACACCAAGCTCCAGTCGGTCGCAATCGCAGCAGCAGCTCCTCCACTTCACCAGCCACCGGCATGTGGGAGTCTCCTCGGCAGACGATGCAAGCGCACACGCCCTTCCCCTCTTGGCTCCCCTCCTACGCCGGCACGTTCACCGACCCGAGCCTGCCGAGCGAGCACGGCCCGGACCGTGCCTGGAACCAGAGCACCCCGTAAGTACACCGGCGTACACATCCCCCACACGCCTGATACGATCGACATGGTTGCTAGCTCGATCGATGCTCTTTGTTCGATGGACAAGCTGACATGTTCTGCATGATTTTCAGTAGTATGGTGCCACACGGGAGCAGTGGCTACAGAGGGAACTTCCTGTCTCTGCTCGAAGCCAAGAACGTGACGCCGGAGATGTTCGAGGACGACGTTCCCGCGGCGGCATGCGACTACCTCGGAGGGCTAGGCGCCGGTGCCAGCAACATGGCCGGCCCAGCCGCCGCTGCCGCCTATGGCATCGGCAGCGTCGACCCGTACTCTACTGTTGCCAGTACTGCTCCTCCAGTCAAGCACACCATGGGCTGCATGCCATGCTACGACCACGAGGAGAAACCATCTGACGACAGCCAGCGGCAGGGTTTTGGAGCTCTCAGCACGGCTGCATTTCTGCCGCAAATGATCCCAAGCCGAGTGGAGCTTCAGAGTGCTCTGGGTTATTCAGGCATGGTGTCTGAAAGACTGGAGTCTTCCTTCGGCGTGGAGGGCTTGCCGGATGCTGCTTCTTTCAGTGACTACGACAATAGGTCAAGTGCAGACTTCATGTCCAGCAACAGCAACAGACAGGTGCAAGATATTAGGCCGGTAAGCTTTGACGTTCTTATATATACGTAAATCAAAATACCATCTCGGTTGTCTACGATGCGCACAACCGTCACAAAAAGTGAAATTTGTCGAATTGGTTCTTGCAGGGGATGGGCAGTAGCAGCAGTGGAAGTAGAGCTGCGAAGAGCGCAGCCACAAGGAGGAAATCAGAGGAAAGGGTTGGAGGAAACACGAAGAAATCTAAGCCGGAGGCTTCTCACAAGGCGTCGCCTCCTAAGGTACTGTACGTACGTAATCATGCGAAAATTGGGGATGAACTAACGAAGCGAATGAAGGCCGGAACTTTAATTTTGAGCAAGCATTTTTACGATTTTGTTTCAAACTTGCGTAGCCTCAAGTGAAGTTTGGAGAGAAGATCACAGCGTTGCAGCAAATCGTGTCACCTTTTGGGAAGGTACACGAGATTCTTGCCGCAAATTTTGCTTCGAACTAAATGCTGAAATCTGGTTTATTAATTTCTGTTCCTTCTCTTTTGGTTGATGATAACTCGCATACAACATTTCATTTTGCCAGACTGATACATCATCGGTGCTGTTTGAAACGATCGAGTACATCAAATTTCTTCATGAGCAGATACGGGTAACTCTCTAATGTGCCATGCCTAAAATGTTTGTCTTACATAACTTTTTCTACTACTAGTTTAAGAACACACTAAGATCCTTAATCATCTATACTGCAGCTGAGAAAAGCATCTGAATAGGCCGTGTATAGTAATGTATGTACTGTAATATATCATACAAAATAATATATACACTGAACCAGCAGCCATTTGCCCTTGTTTCAGTGAAGCATACCCCATTGACCTTTTATCAGTGGACTTCCAAGTCATGCCCAAGTCTTGCCTGTCCTGTGTAACAATCATGCTGTCCTTTTCCAGAGTCCGGACACCGATAGACTTAGAGGGGAAAAGGGTCAATTACACTGTCACAGCCACTAGTCCACCTTTCCGTTTCTTTTCTGATAAGTCTAGTAATGCTGACAGGTAGTAGATTGCTGTCTTTTTAAAGTTAAAACTACCATGCTGATCCACTCTTCCACTGTGCAGCTGTTTAGTGTACCGTACATGGCGAAAAGCACGTACTACAAGGTACCACTAATAAACCAACAAATATACAGTATAAAATATATTTTTGAATAAAACAATTGACAAGAATGCGTGCGTGGCCACCACTCGCTGCTGCCGATATTTTATTTCAGGGTCACATTCGACGCAGAGGCGAAGAGGAAGCGGAAGAGGAAAGCGGGACGACGGGGCATAGGCATGACTTGAGGGGCAAAGGGCTCTGTCTCGTCCCTGTTTCGCTGACCTCGCAAGCATACCACGATGACACCACCCTGCCGGACTGCTGGGCGCCCGCGTACAGGAGCTGCCTCTACCCATGAGCTCACGACTGCAATGCACGGTTAAAATTCCAGCTAGTATCTCCTGCCTCGGCAACGGTTATCATTGGTTGGAAACTCAGAACTGGTTTTCCTAAATCCTGTTTAAACCCGATCTAGCTAAAACAGGTTTCAATTTTAGAGATCCAAACAACAACTTATTGTCCTGTCCTGTACTTTCTGTTTTTTCGAATTCCAGTGTAGCCGGGATTAATAATGTAGGGTAACTAGGCATGCCAGGCTTTGGCTTTTAGAAAAGCCAGTAGCAGAAATCCGGCAGTCAGATATAGTTTTTTTTTTTTTTTTGGCAGCTCACGGTCAGCGGCGAAGTCAAACGGAAATGATGTAATTTGTCACAATTTGCCGGGCCTGAAGGGACGCTGGGCCAATCAGACGCCTTTGGGACGTGGAGATATCTCATGAGTGCTGTTTTTTAATTTCAGAACATGAACTATACGTTCCAGAAGGCCCTCAATATATTTTCAGATAAATTATCAGAAAAAAAATGTTTTGAGATAGGCGGTCCTCTCCCCCTAGTGCAACCTTTTTTTACTGGTCATTAATTTAACCAGCAACGGTTGTTCTAATTGTAGATTCTACATATCATTTGAAATTTAAAAGCTGATAACATGATAACCAATTGGGTAGCTTTTGGTCCAGGGGTGGTATGGGGACGGGATGGAATATACCATTTTATCCGTTGTTTGGTTCAAAGATATCAGGGAGAGGATGGCTATCTACAAGATTTATTGGTCATATTTAGATCAAACCGTATTTTGTTTTTTTGTTCATTCAATATTGGCTGGATGTTGAGCGTTTGGTGCTCGAACTATTTTTGTAATAATTAGCCTGATTCTATCTGCTGATAGATGAAACCGGATTTTATATCCATTATCTAAAAAAAGGGAGGGGAATGTCCCAAGAGAGGAATATCCCACAATATGTTGAGACACCGATGTCCCTAGTAATCGGTGGGATGAGCGAGCCATATTTCTTTTTGTCTCACGCGTTATCCGCTTGTTCCTCATCAATGCAAACATCCCTATTCAACGGCGCTCATTCCCAATGACCTTAGCAAGGGCCTTCCTCCCATGATGCAAGCTCAGCTATGGCGTGAGCAACCCTAGCCCATGCCTCAAGCTCGCACATTGCCACCGGTGCAGGCGGGCAGGCAACCACGAGCTCGGCCATGGAGCGAGCGGCCATAGCCCCAGCCTTGAGCTCGGGCGTGGGATGGCGTGAGCAACCCTAGCCCATGCCTCAAGCTCGCACATTGCCACCGGTGCAGGCGGGCAGGCAACCACTAGCTCGGCCATGGAGCGAGCGGCCATAGCCCCAGCCTTGAGCTCGGGTGTGGGGGGGTTTCCTTAAGTGAGAGTAGGGTTCATATACAAACCTATCATACGTTGTAAATGGTTGGAAGCATATTGAGAGGATCAACCAATCAACTGACTTCAAATAAGAGTAGTTGGTTGGTAATTAAGATCGACTTCAACAATCTTCCAAATCATGGTCCTGCTTTTATTCTATTTTATGGGATAAATTCTATGAGTAACCCCAAATCAAGAGTCCTACATTTTTTTTACAAAAAAAATCGTGAGTATAGTCCTGTTTTGTGCCAATTGTATGATTTTGGATACCTGAGGGATAAGGATTGACCCCTGATATAGGTATTCATCAGTAATAATCTTGACTTTGTCAATGACATCACAGACGTCTCGACTCTCGATTTTTTTTTTTTTCACTCAACTCTGCATGTTACAGACATGCCATTTGTCCTTGAAAAATAGGGTTGGTATATTCTTATGACAAACCTGAGAAAAATACAAACATCTATCTTGAATCTAGAAACTTAGACCCTTGGCGAACAGGTTCAATCAAAGTAACAAAATAAACCGGTTCATAATATTTTGCGGACACATTTATTAACATTATTTTCATATGCCATCTTTGTGCTTATAATTTAAATATCTGCAACAAAAATAAACAGAATTCATTTTGCACGTTGCTAATAAACAAATAAACAAGAAAAAATTGATGGTTCTCCTGAATGTCGTGATGACGCCTCTTTGCTGCACGTGGATTTCCATTTGACATAATCTCTTGGTCAGAGTCGTGTAGTGTAGGAGCCCATGGACCGCCGCTTATGCACGGCATATCCCAGATCCTCTGGGGTGGGCTGCCTCTTGCTACCGTCACTCAATCCATCATAGTCTGTTGTCGAAAAAAAAATCATAGTCCGTGAGAAGGACCATGGCACGTCAAATACGAAACATGTCCCGGGCAAAAAAAAAAATTAATTGTACACTTTTTTTTTTGCTAAGACGGAGTCAAAATTAAATATGTTTTTTTTTTTTTTTTTAAAAAATCATTTCCCCAATATAAAAAAGAGTGAAGGATGTCAGTGTCTTCGCTCTGGAAACCACCAAGATGTTAGGTTAACAGCATGTAAAGCAAGTGCAGCATCAGCATCGCCCACGGACTACATCGATCAACGTCATTGAAAAATCATTTCCCCCCATATATATATATAAAAAAAACGAGGGAAAACAACGACCCAACGTCACTCTCTCTGTCAGGTTGGCAAGAGCGCATGATGAAACACGCGCTAGTTCTATTAGCAGAAGGGAAAGACAAGTTTTTTTTTTTCGAAAGCAGGAAAGACAAGTTTGATCTGCCCGATCTCGGTGCCGTATCGTGCTCGACACGGACGGCATCTGATCTGACAGATTTGGCCGAAAACATTTTCTTTCGTGCAGATTTGGCTTTTGATACAATTTGCACTTGCCGCGAACAAGTTGAAGAAGTTGGCCAGAACCCAGTAGCGTGGAGGGTGCGTGGGCTTAACGACTCGAAGCCGGCGAGCATTCCATTCAGCGATCACTCACTAGTATGGTTAGCAACAGAACAACCAGTCAGTTCGCCATTCCATTCGCGGCCTCGCCGCCGGCGCCGTGCCGGCGAGCAGGCTCCTCGACGCCACCAGCACAGAGGGGGCCATCGGCCATGCCCGTGCACCGACAGTCCGACACCCTCGCCTCCCGTGCACCACACACGCAACGTCACCGTGTACTACTGAGCTTTACTGATTGATTTGGTAACGGCAGGCCGTGAACCATGTCCACGACGCTGCTCAAAGAAAGGTCCACGGCGCATCCACCTCCGGCTGCATCTGCCTCTACAAAACGAGAAAGCGCACGGCACGAGGTTCCCAAAAATTCCCCATTTTTCCGGACACCACCAAGCCACGCCACACACCACCCAATCGCCGCCGCCGCCGCAGCTGGTGGTTCCCTGCTCGGTTCGTCTGATCCAGCGGCTGAATCCGCAGCCGCAGACCATGGGGTTCGACAAGGAGGCCGCGAGCTCCTCGTCCTCGCGGCTCGACGCGGCGCCGCTGCTCCCGCAGCACGGGCTGCACGGCGGCGGGCACCTGTCGTCGCAGCCCAAGACGTTCGCCAACGTCTTCATCGCCGTCGTCGGCTCGGGCGTGCTGGGCCTCCCCTACACCTTCTCCCGCACGGGCTGGGCGGCGGGGACGCTGCTCCTCCTCGCCGTCGCCGCGCTCACCTTCCACTGCATGATGCTCCTCGTCGCCACGCGCCGCCGGATCGCCGATGAGCACCCCAAGATCGCTTCTTTCGGGGACCTGGGACACGCCGTCTACGGCGCGCCCGGGCGCCACGCGGTCGACGCCATGCTCGTGCTCAGCCAGGCCAGCTTCTGCGTCGGCTACCTAATCTTCATCTCCAACACCATGGCGCACCTCTACCCCATCGGGTCCGAGTCCCCGGCGTCCCCGCTGCTGACGGCCAAGGCGCTCTTCATCTGGGCCATGCTGCCGTTCCAGCTGGGACTCAACTCCATCAAGACGCTGACGCTCCTCGCGCCGCTCAGCATCTTCGCCGACGTCGTTGACCTCGGTGCCATGGGCGTCGTCCTGGGCCAGGACGCATCCATCTGGCTGGCTAACAAGCCGCCCGTGTTCGCCTTCGCTGGCCCCTCCGAGCTCCTCTACGGCCTCGGCGTCGCCGTCTACGCCTTCGAGGGGATCGGCATGGTGCTGCCGCTCGAGGCCGAGGCCGCGGACAAGCGCAGGTTCGGCGCCACGCTCGCGCTGTCCATGGCGTTCATCGCCGTCATGTACGGGCTGTTCGGCGCCATGGGCTACCTCGCGTTCGGCGCCGCCACCAGGGACATTATCACCACCAACCTCGGCACTGGCTGGCTCTCGGTCCTCGTGCAGCTCGGCCTCTGCATCAACCTCTTCTTCACCATGCCGGTGATGATGAACCCGGTGTACGAGGTCGCCGAGCGCCTGCTCTGCGGCAAGCGCTACGCCTGGTGGCTGCGCTGGATCCTCGTCGTGGTCGTCGGGCTCCTGGCGATGCTCGTGCCCAATTTTGCCGATTTCCTCTCGCTCGTCGGCAGCAGCGTCTGCGTCCTGCTCGGGTTCGTGCTGCCCGCCGCGTTCCACCTCAAGGTCTTCGGCGCCGAGATCGGGTGGACCGGGCTCGTCGCCGACGTGGCCGTGATCGTTATCGGGATTGCGCTCGCGGTGTCCGGGACATGGACGTCACTGGTAGAAATCTTCAGTTCTTCCAACCTGTAAGCATCAACAGTCTGATGTGCATCATGTGTTGCTAATGCATTGGGAAGCATCGACATTCTGATATGCATCATGTCTTGCTAATGCATTGGTAAGCATCGACATTTTGATGTGGATCATGGCTTGCTGATGCATTGGCAGCGCTCAAATGGTTGTACATTGGTTCTAGTAGTTTGAGAGTTTGAGACCCAATTCAGCTACCATGTTGATTTGGGCATGCTTTGCATCGCTTAAAAATATGGGATATCATACACAATGGTTTTGTTCAGATAGAGCCATATAGGTTCCAGCCGTACCAGGCAGAAGATCCATGTGTATAAAGCTTATATGATCTTGTAAGACAAAGGGAACGAGGAATTGGGAATCCATGCGAATGTACAATACAATACCTACTTTGTGTAAGATTCTTTTTCTCAAGCAGTTTGTAACATGTTTCAGGAACTCTATTGTCTTGTGTCCTCACCAGAGTGGGGGACATGTTGATCCAAAGTTTGTGCGCGGTTTAGGTTTGTTGGCCATTCTAGTTTTGAATGATTCGCATAGGTTGGCAAGCCGCAAGTGGCTTAAGTGCTTAACCTTCATGGAAATGTTGCCGTGCACTTCATAGAAGGTGGAAACCTTGGAGAATTTGCTGTGCCAAAAGGAAAAAGATCAAAGGAAACTTCACTTCATTGAAGAAGGAAAACCAAAGGATCCTTCTTTCCTTCGTTCCATCAGCTGGCAAACTGAAAAATGATTCGTTTAATTGTTTCTCATCCGTTTGCCTTGGACCACTAGGCTTGGCCGGCAATAAATCTTTGTCTGTCTAAAGTCTAAACAATCTATCAGATTTCACCAACTAAGTACTCCCTTCATCCCAAATTGTAAGTGATTCTAAGAATTTTAGAGAAAACATTTTCCTAAATTACGGGCCCACATGCACTTTTCATCATCATTAAGACATTTAGGATCACGATGCACGAGTTCCCAATAATCTAGAAAGTGCTATTAATCTTCCGAGTATCTCATTAACAAGTCATTGCGGTATTACAATATTTTATTCAAAATACATCGAGTAAACGGCGGAAGGATTACATAACCATAAGTTTACAAACCATTTGTTCAAATACGCAAACTTAAATATCATTATTACAGGCCTGATATTATTGGAGTAACTTTATACATATAACACATTGACAACCCTTGGGTTTACTTCTACTAGTCATCTTCTTCCCCCACAGTACCCAACCGTCATGCGGGAGGGACCAAAACAAGCCGCTTCTCATGACGGCTCCCTACAACAAGGGTCAAAGAACCCCGAAAAGTGCGGGAGTACTCAACAAGACTTACCCGACTAAAGAAAAGAGGAGAAGACTCGGGAATGCCGGTCTTAGGAGTCAAGGTAAAGCTTTAGCAAGAATCAAGAACTCTTTTTGCAATAAAAAAGCTTACTATAAGTGAATCCTTACTTTCAATATTTTTAAAACCGATTGTAACTCATATAATCTAGGTTATCCTATTCTAGAGCAAACATATATTTCTTATTCCAACTCTCTTTCCTCAAAAACATATTCCATCATTTACTACGATGAATGGGAAAGAACGGGTCTCCATATCCGAGAAGCAATGGCGATTCATGAACCGATTATACCCACTGGGGATCCCTAACCACACGACATATGTAGCACTTAAGCTTGCATATATCAACCTTCTTTCAGATTTGTCCAAAACGGGAACGAGGCTGCGCGCCACCCGAGAGCACAAGTTTCCACCTCCCTACCCCGTCCCTAATGACGGTTTGACCCAAGAGGGTGGGTACACGCTACTCCCGCCATCTCTCCACTCCCCACCCAACTCTTGCCATTCCCGATTTGGCTCCACCGAGATCCGATGGATGTGGCTAGTTTAGGGTCGACCGACCGGGGTGACAACCGGTAGGCGTGCCTTTGCGACCTCAGCGCGTACTATGTTCAAAAAGTCCCGAACTTAACAATCCAAACAACGGGCGGGTCCTTACACGACCAACACGGAACAAGCACGACCCGCCGGCTTTCAACCTACGTCCGTCCGATCTCAAATTCATCACTACATCTCTTTCTTTTCCAAACAGTACCATCTCCTCAAATAAAACATTTTGATGAAAAACTTAACTAATTAAGCGGGGGCTAAGCATCACTAAGCATGTTCGAAATAAACAGGTTATCAAGGATGGTATTGAAATAAACAAGGATGGGAATGCGGCAATTAGGTTATCACTCAACTCCTAATTACTTAATGCAACATAGCATAGACATAAGTTATATAAAGCTTTTAAAACATCAAGGAAGGGTTTAATGAAACCGGGGCTTGCCTTCATTGACGGAATAAACTATCTCTTGAAAAACCCGGAGAAATCGAACTCGCGCTTCCGATAAAGAACCTCCTCGAGAGGCGCTCGATTTGACACTCTCGATCTCGTTCACTACACGAAACAATGTATGTTTCAACATGATGCCATATATTTAAATATGATGCTTGCAGGTGCATGAAATGATAAACACTTGAGTACAACTTTCCTTCACGATAAAGTTGCAACCCAACAAAACCAACTTGTTGAACTACTCTACAAGATATCATCACCATTGCCTAAGGAGTTCTCAAGGACCACTTGATAAAGGCATGGTTTAGGGTTCACAAAACAATCCAAAATTCACCCAAAACCCTAGGTTTTAAGACATTAAACAAATTATTCAACACATAAAATAATAGAGCATGAAAAAAATAAATATTTTAACTTTCTTTAAACAAGCTCAAAATTTTTTGTACAGGTAGATCATGTCATGAAACAGTGTAAAAATAATTTTCATGATTTTTGGATAAATAGAATAATTACTAAAAATCAAGGAAGATGCATTTTTCAATTAAAATTTGTATTTTTAAATCATGCCCAAACTA
This sequence comes from Hyparrhenia diplandra, assembly GCA_015847255.1. Classification (NCBI taxonomy): domain Eukaryota; kingdom Viridiplantae; phylum Streptophyta; class Magnoliopsida; order Poales; family Poaceae; genus Hyparrhenia; species Hyparrhenia diplandra. The sequence goes on along the minus strand of JADLZK010007795.1, from coordinate 102,921 downwards.
TTCAAAATTCAAGTTTCATAATTTTCATGGGTAGACATACTCATGGGAGGGCTACACAAAAATTTTCAGAATTTTTGAAGCTATATTTGAATTTATATGAAAATAACAAAATCGGACACTATTCAAACATATAGAAATTGAATAAAACATTTCATAAAAGAAAAAAAGGTTTCGGATTGAATCTGGCCCGACACGTGCATGGCCCAAGATCGCTTCCTCACGGCCTGCTCGTGTGCATGGTGGACCGGCGCAGAACGATAACGAACCGGCCCATTGGAGCGATGTTGGGGCGCCAGATGAACGATAATAGACGGCTTTTCGCCATCGATCCTCGCACGGGCGTGCTGGGCCTCCCCTACCGGCTCCCGCACGGGCTGGGCTCACGGGGACGCTGCTCCGGGTCGCGTTCCGCGTCGGTGATGGACTAAAAAGAAAACGGAGAGAAGGAGGGGCCGCCGGCTCACCGCGATGCTAGGGCCGGGGCTTGGTTCTGGGGAGCTCGGCCGGAGGTGGGTCGACGGCGATGACCGGCCGCCACGCCGTGGCACGCCATGCTCGTGCTCACGGCCAGGGAAAAGGGACGAGCCGATCACCTACTACATCATCAAGAGGGAGGGAAAACGCGACCTCTACCCAAGCAAAAGCTCAGTCCCGGCGTCCCCCGAGGTCGGCGTGGCGGCGTCCGGCCGGGACTTCAGAAGATGGGGTGGCGCGGACGATTCCAGGCGGACGGTGGGTCGCGGCCGGGTTCCAAAGGAGCGCAAGAAGGTTGCGAGTTTGCCAGCTAGTTGGTTTGGCAAGAGAAGACTGACGGCGGCGAACGACGGGCGGCGGGTGGAGGTGATTTCGGCGGCGGGTTTTGGAAAAAGAAGAAAAAGACCCCCCGTCTTATTTATAGGAAGGGAGGACGATGAGGAGGCCGGGGCATTCACGGCCGTCCAGCTGTCCAGACCGCGCTCTCGCCGGAACCAGCGAGAACGCCACGGCGGACGCCGGCTGGAGGCGGATGGGCGACCAGTCGCAGGACAAATCGTAGCACCCAAACCCTAACTTGCTGAAATTTGCCAAATTCTCCAAAAATTTGAACTGAACTCGAAAAACTCCAAAAAAGTGACTTAGCCTAATTTTTTCAAGATCTACAATTTTCACAATTGGAAGATTTTTAAATTCGGCCTCTAAATATGACTTTTGAAATTGGGGTCAAAAAGGGACAAATTTGAATTCAAAATTACTTTCAAATTTATTTAAAAACTTCAAAAACTTTGTACATATCTTTTGTACATCTCAACAAGATCTACAAACTAGCTTTTGGAAGTTTTCTCAAATTTTTCTTAGATTTTGAAATAGAGAAAAAGGGGGGTAATTAGGGTTTTTGTCGAATTCAAAATTACTCTAAAATTTTGAACTAAACTTTGAAAACTCAAAATACCAACTTTGCTCAACTTTGAAAACTCTACCATTTCCCTTTTTTGACCACCCTCAAAATCTTGATAAATTTTGAAATAAAGAAAAAGGGACAAACTAGGGTTTAGAAATTAGGGTTTTGAAGCTCAATTCAAACTTGAATTTGATCCAAATTTCAAATTCCCAACCTATACCATCAAACCATCATACAACAACACATTTAAGGTCAAAAACATAAATTTAAAATTAATCACTCTAAAATTCTTAAGCACAAAACAATTCTCTAAAAATATAAACTTATTTTAATTCGATGCATTTCAAATTTTCTAATCATGCATGCTTTGCGATGATCATGATGACATGGCAAAATTTTAGTTGATTAACACCAGGGGTGTTACAAAAAACATTTTAAATTTGATCAAATTTATATGATAAGATAATAGCATTTAGAATGACAACTTAGTATTATTAGATTCTTTGTTAATTATATTTTTTATAGTATATCTGTTAGCATAAATCTTTGTAATTCTCTCTATATTTTTAGTCAGACTTGAAATGATTTGACTATATAAGATTATTAGAATGACTTACAATTTGGAATGGAGGGAGTACTCCCTCTGTCCCATGGAGTTCGTCGTTTTTGACTTTTGAACTTCATGTTTGGCCATCCGTCTTATTCAAAATATTTATGCAAATCATAAAATAAATTAATCAATATTCAAACATCTTCATTGATAAAATAAGTCGTAACAAAAAAATAAATTATATTTGTGCAAAAAAATTGAATAAAAAACGAAGCATCGAATAAGATGGCACGGAATCCAGGGTGACAAACTCAGTGGGACGGAGGGAGCAGTAACTAACACATCCAAAGTGAGGGATATTGTTTGCCGGCCAGTACCCACTACCCAGTGATTCCTAGGAACGAATACAGACAGTTTAACAGGCACTACTCAAGCAGTTAATTAGCCTCTAACCTTTACAATTGCATCTAATTCAACACTAACCATCACACTTAGAAGCACACATGCTCAGCTTTTTCCACAACAGATAGACATAATCAAGAGAATGGCAACAACAATAGTTTTGAAGGAGAGAGAGGACCCAACAGCTGCTGGTTTCTGATGACACAAGTCCTCAACATCAGGAAGGAGGCTTTTTGGGCTTCTTACTTTGTGTAAGATTCTCCTTGAAGATTTCAGTTGGTTGATGAGTTGAAGGCAACAACTCTCCTTCCTTGGAGCTTTTTTTTTGTTGGTAAGAAGCCCCAAAAACCTATGAACTTGGTGCTGGCGGGCAGTGTGGCAAGTTGGAGCAAACTCCAGGCCACATTGGCCCTTGAACACAACGTAAGGGCGTCCCCAACGGGCCTTCATCTCGCTAGCGAGGAGGACCGGCGTACCAATCGAAGGAACCCAGGCACAGCGCTAGCGAGACAAGAAGCGCTAGCTCGCACCCTTCTCAAGATTTCTTTGTCTCTCTGACACACTTTGTACCCCTCTAGCTTTTTACTTTTAAATCATTTTTATGTTCCACGTAAGCTAGCGATTTGCGGAGACTAGGCACGCTAACGGGTTTAAACCCGCCCCAAACCCGCCCCAACCCATATTTTAAAAACCCTAACTACCACCCGCCCCCCCGCCCGCCCCGTCGGCTCAATGCCCCAACCCGTCCCAACCCGAAGTCACGACGCGAAGATTATATATGACTTTTTTGCGCCGATCTATGACTATAGAGCCCCAACCCGTTCCAACCCGTTTGTATCGTCAACCCAACTTCGCCCCCCACCCGTTTAGCGGTGTCACCCGTTTCCACCCGCCCCATAGTATCCGTATAATACCCGCCCCAAAATACCCGCTCAACCCCGCCCCCATTAGCAGGCCTAGCGGAGACTGTTGGGACGCCGTAACAGGCAGGAGTCGTCATCTCTCTGCAATACAATAAGCAAAATGAGAAAGCGCCAGGCACGAGGTTGCCCAAATTCCCCATTTTCAGACCATGGGATTCGACAAGGAGGCGAGCTCCTCCTCGTCGCGGCTCGACGCAGCGCCGCTGCTCCCGCAGCACGGGCTGCACGGCGGTGACACCGGCGCAGGCAGGCACCTGTCGTCGCCGCCCAAGACGTTCGCCAACGTCTTCTGCGCCATCGTCGGCACGGGCGTGCTGGGCCTCCCCTACACCTTCTCCCGCACGGGCTGGGCTGCGGGGACGCTGCTCCTCCTCGCCGTCGCCGCGCTCACCATCCACTGCATGATGCTCCTCGTCGCTGCGCACCGCCGGAACGCAGACGAGCACCCCGAGGTCGCCTCCTTCGGGGACCTGGGCCAGGCCATCTACGGCGCCCCCGGCCGCCACGCCGTGGACGCCATGCTCGTGCTCAGCCAGGCCAGCTTCTGCGTCGGCTACCTAATCTTCATCTCCAACACCATGGCGCACCTCTACCCCATCGGCGCCGACTCCCCGGCGTCCCCGCTCCTCACGGCCAAGGCGCTCTTCATCTGGGCCATCCTGCCGTTCCAGCTGGGACTCAACTCCATCAAGACGCTCACGCTCCTCGCGCCGCTCAGCATCTTCGCCGACGTCGTTGACCTCGGCGCCATGGGCATCGTCCTGGGCCAGGACGCCTCCATCTGGCTCGCCAACAAGCCCCCCGTGTTCTCCTTTGCTGGCCCCTCCGAGCTCCTCTACGGCCTCGGCGTCGCCGTCTACGCCTTCGAGGGGATCGCCATGGTCCTGCCACTGGAGGCGGAGGCCGCGGACAAGCGCAGGTTCGGCGCCACACTCGCGCTGTCCATGACGTTCGTCGCTGTCATGTACGGGCTCTTCGGCGTCATGGGCTACCTCGCCTTCGGCGCCGCGACGCGGGACATCATCACCACCAACCTCGGCACCGGTTGGCTCTCGGTCCTCGTGCAGCTCGGCCTCTGCATCAACCTCTTCTTCACCGTGCCGGTGTCGATGAACCCGGTGTACGAGGTCGCGGAGCGCCTGCTCTGCGAAAGGCGCTACGCCTGGTGGCTTCGCTGGATTCTCGTCGTGGTCGTCGGGCTCGTGGCGATGCTCGTGCCGAACTTCGCCGACTTCATCTCGCTCGTCGGAAGCAGCGTCTGCGTCGTGCTCGGGTTCGTGCTGCCCGCCTCCTTCCACCTCAAGGTCTTCGGTGCTGAGATCGGGTGGACCGGGCTCGTCGCCGACGTGTCCGTCATCGTTATCGGGATTGCGCTCGCGGTGTCCGGGACATGGACTTCACTCGTACAAATCTTCAGTTGACAGTCTGATATGCATCATCATGTTTTTATTTGCTAATGGATTGGTAAGCATCCACATGATATGGATCATGCCTTTTGCTAATGCAATTGGTGCAATCAAATGGCTGTACATTGGTTTCAGTAGATTGAGAATATGAGACCCAACCCAATTCAGCTGACATGTTGATTTGGTCATGCTATGAAACACTTAGAAATATGGGACAGCAACAGCATACACAATTGTTGGGAGCTTCCTGAAATCTAGTACATGGCTGAGCCATATAGGTTTCATCTGTACCAGGCAGCAGATCATGTTTAAAGCCTATATGATCTTGTAACTAAATCCACCTTCAGCCTTCTATTAAGAAGAAGCCTCAGTCCAAACTTATTACAAGAACATACCCATAGTTTAATAAACTTATTAAGGTTCCAAATTAAATTTCTAGACGGTAAATGAAAGACCGACCATTGGATGCTAAGACTCTTGATTCTTGTAGCTTGCAAGCGTCAAGAATCCGATCCTTGACGTCATCCGAGCGCTGCAATAGAGCCCATAACCAGAACAGTATCCCCCTAAAAAGAACCTACACAAAGGTTTTTGGGTGACCTTTATCAAAAACCACATCGTTCGTAAAAAGAACCTGCAATATGATCTTGTAACTCGTACTTTATAAGAAAAAATGGAATAGGAATTGAATCCATGCGAATGTGTGTAAGATTCTTCTGTTCAAGGAGTTCGTAGCATGTTTGATTGTCTCTAATGTCTCATTTCCTCGCCAGAGGGGTCTTGTTGATCCAAAGTTTGTGCACAATTTAGGTTTGTTGGCCATACTAGTTTTGAATGACTCGTCTAGGTTGGCAAGTGGCTTAGTCCATGTTCGGTTATTAGGGAATGAGCGCCTGGAACCGGAAAGAATTCAGTCAGAACTCAAGCTTAATTTGAATAAGCAAACAAACCTGGAATAGTTCCTGACCCTGGAATGGGCTAACCGAGCGAGACCTTGGAGAATTCTTGGAAAAAAAAAAAAAAAACTTGGAGAATTTGCTATGCCAAAAAGGAAACAGAACTGGGACACGTTGGTGCCGACCGAGACCGACCGATGGTGTCGAGTCGGACCCGCGTCTACTTCCGATCCAGGCTTGGCCAGCCGCCGCCTCTCTGCTCCCCGTCCCCGGCTCCCCAAGGCACCGGACCACATTATCAAAAAAAAAACCGGACCACCGCGTCGGCGGCACTGTTCGGGTGTCCGCAGCTGAGCAATTGTGTGATGTGCTGATCCGTGAATCGTCGTCTCCCGTCTTCCCGACCCGTCCTCCCACGCTCCCACCTCGCCAGTCGCCGCCCGATCCGACGTGCAGCAGTCTGCTCTTCCTGCCGTTCCCCTGCGCTTGCGGCCCATAATAGCACGCGTCCCCCTCGCCTGCGAGCTCAAGAGCATCGTAGATCTGACCGGAGGAGGCCGCGGCTGCTCCTCCTCCTCCTCCTGCGGCGATGTCGAGGGTTCGGGACAGGACGGAGGACTTCAAAGAGGCCGTCCGAGTCGCCGCGCTCTCCCATGGATACACGGAGGTGTGTTGCACGCGTCCCCACCCTCTTCCTCTGCTACCCTTATTCCTCGGCGCAGTGATGGAAGCCCCACGAATGGAATGGTTATTGACTCATTGTGGTGGTTTGTTTATGCTACGTTTGTAGGCCCAACTGGCCGCGCTCATGTCGTCTTTCATCATCCGGAAGCCGTCGCCCAAGTCGCCGTTCACTAATGCCGCGATCAAGACGGTACGAGTCTGTGGTGGATTGTGTCCCTGTTTTGCAGGTGGTGAGACAGTTGCCAGTGTAATTGTTTGATGGGTTTTGCTGATTTATTATAGCTTGAGAGCATCAGGGAACTCGAGAGGTTCATAGTGAAGCATAGGAGGGATTATGTGGACCTGCATCGCACTACCGAGCAAGAGAGGGATAACATTGAACATGAAGTAAGTTGCATACTGTATATCATTGTTTGTTTTGATTTACATACTGCCAGGTTTTTTTTTTTATCACAACTGTACAAATGGAGTCTTGTATTACAATTATGGAAGACTGTAGCCTTAAAAAACTGTTCAAAAGCATATATAAATGCACAATCGTTTATCCTCCTTGATACTGATACATTCAGATTATGTAGGTTGTGCTTCTCTCTTGTCATACTTCATACTGTTAATCTATTTCTGGATACAGTAATGGGTTGTTCCGCTTATATAGACCATTGGGTTGACAACCTATATTCATACTGGCACACAACACATTGATTCACATAACCTGCTTTCCATTCTCAGTTTATTACTTATTTGTAACTACTAAATGCACTTTAGGTTGGTGTTTTTGTAAAAGCATGCAAGGAACAGATTGATATCCTAAAGAACAGGATCCATGAAGAAGAAAAGAATGGAAGTGGAAAGACATGGCTTGGCACTAGGGATGAGAGTTCACGGTTGGACTTGATAGCTCATCAGCATGGTGTGGTATGGTTATTCTCCTTGCCATTACTGTTAGAAGTTTATAAAATTTTCTGCTGGATTAGTTTTTTTTTTTAAGAAGTACATGATGAATAAATAGTTAGCAGTAGAACTGACCTGAATGTCTTCCATTTAGATGATGAGGCAAAGTAATTCCTTAGAGCAACTCCAAGAACCTCTTTATATCCTTCTGTAATGATAGGAGTAGAGATTTTGGTGAAAAATCCCCTCTGAAAGCTTCTTGAACTAAATCCCCAATATTGCCATCCTTTATTCCTGATTTCTCGCTCTCCAAAGATAGAGAGAAGTTGTTAGAGGGTGGAGAGATATAGACATATAGAGAGCGATTTTTATTAGAATGACTGTCTTAACGAAGATTTAGAGAGTAGGTTTAAGAAAGACTGTTGGGGGATGCTCTTAGGTACCTGCTACGATGCTACATGTCTGATGTATTATGAGCAAAGATTTCCTTGCATTAGAACCAATTGAACAGGTGATCCTGTTGAGGATCGATGTTTTCAACATTTCCTTTCCAAATTTTTAAGTTCGGTGTATATTTCACTGCTTGGTCGTTGGATATCAGACCTTGATCGGTTAATTTCATTTGGTAGGATTAAAAATTATACTTTTGTGGCCAGCTCTAGTAAGCTGTCTGTTTTGTGTCCAACTTACCAGGTTCTAATTTTGAGTGAGCGTCTTCACTCGGTAACTGCACAATTTGATCGTCTTCGGTCCATGCGTTTTCAAGATGCTATTAACAGAGCAATGCCAAGGAAGAAGATTCGGAAGAGACCAGAAATCAAACCTGCTGAACCATCCAAGTCCAATCTTGTTCTACAATCTGATGTTTCAAAGATTGTAGAACAGGAAGTATCTACAGCACCTATGAGAGTTCAAGAACAACTATTGGATGATGAAACAAAAGCCCTTCAGGTAGTATGTGGATGGTATACGAATTATTCTTTAGTGAAAAACTTGGCTATTTTACTTAACTGCCATGCATCATGTGTATCCTGAATCTCTTCTCAGGTGGAGTTGACAAGTCTTCTTGATGCTGTCCAAGAAACGGAGACAAAGATGATAGAAATGTCAGCACTTAATCATCTTATGTCAACACATGTTCTACAACAAGCTCAACAAATTCAGTATTTATATGACCAGGTACAAGATTCGTTCAATCCTATTCGACCAGTTTATATGTTGTGTTTTAATGTCAGAATCTTCTATAGAAAGTATAAAGGTCACATGAAACTTATGTCCATGAAAGAGCTTTGTAACAGTGTACAGAATTGAATTATTGTCTCCGTTCCCAAGGAATAGCTCGCATATACTTGATGGCATAGGCAACCCAGGTTTAAGTCCTTGCCAAGGGGAATTCTGGTTTCTATTTTCTTAATATACTCATAAGTTGGTCTACCTTTGTATGTATGTGGTGGTGGCCGGTGGGGTGGGGTGGGGGGGTATTGGTGTGTGGTCAGACTTTTTCCCCTTAACTGAAAGAACACATGATTTGGATATTCACTAAATGAAGCTCGATTGTTATCTGTATGTCCTCATAGAACATCTTCTGCGCAGGCTGTTGAAGCTACGAATAATGTGGAGCGTGGGAACAAGGAGCTGTCCCAGGCAATCCAGCGTAACAGCAGCAGTAGAACCTTTCTCCTCCTCTTCTTCTTTGTTCTCACTTTCTCCGTTCTTTTTCTTGACTGGTACAACAATTGAATTAGTATACAAAGACATTGTATTGTTTTGCCCATACGAAATGATCAAATTATGAAAATTGTCTGTCTATTTGAAGTCCTGACCTTTAGGTACTACGTTACTTCCTAGCATACTGTTCAATGTGCTCTTCATCTGAATATGCTGGGATTTGTCATTTCTTTTGTGGCGTGCAAGCTAGAGAAGCAATGGGCACTGTACCGTGATGCCCAAGTGAGAAAAACATCGATCAGTGAGCAAAACCTAAAGCTGCATTTGCTCTGAAGAATCAAGCTATGCGACATTTGCTTCTTTTGATCTTAAACTTGTTCCTCTAACCATCCGAAGAAACAACTGACAATCTGAAACTTGTTGAGCAATTCACTATCTGAAGAAACAATGGTGGGTGTAGTACTGAAACAATGGTGGGTGTACTTCTGATATTCTGGTCTTGTTCCTCTGAAACTTTTTTTACCAGGGGGGCAATTTTCCCTCTTGTCTGCACAACACTTGTTACCATAGTTCATATTCCCAAATCAGTTGTGGGGTTTTGTATTTTCTGTGATAGATCTATGAAATTGTGGCTGCAGATGAACTGCACTATTGCAAAATGTGGACATCCTCATACCCCCTTTTCAGGTATCAAGATGCTATCAGCACACATTGACTGGTTGATGTTTAATAGTTAAAAAAAGTTTAACACCAGTGACAATTTATAGATGGTCCGAAGTATCAATCCTATCTGCATGGTCCATCAGTTAATGTTGCCTGATGTAGTGATGCTTGGTTGATCAAGAACAATTTTGCTTCAGGCAAACACTTAATGAGTAGTATAAACTAACAATTGGGAAGAATAACTGTATAACTGGGAGGTACACTAACTAATAATAACCATCATTCAGGGCAATATCAGTAAGCATATATCAGTTCATTGGATACAGAGCCTTTCTTCAGAGCAAGATCATCATTCATCAGTTCCGTTTATCATTTAGAGCAAGATCATTAGTGCCCTGTATCATTCAGAGAAATATCTTGTTCCGGATATGATCTTGTATCATTCAGTAAGCACAAATTTTTAGGTAATGGAAGAAATATCGGTTTCATTATATACTAAGTTAAGAAGAATTAGGCCACCTTATTACAAAGTAAACACATCACAGCGACTAGAACGGGTTCCAAACACAGCCTTTCTCCTTCTGAATATTTAAAGGAAGCTAATTCTGAACACTAGCTAACTAATAATCCAGTAACATTTCATTTTCAAAGCAAAAATAAAAGGAACTCGTCCGTGGACCATCTCGACTCTCGAGCACGGCGCCCTCCACCTAGCTCGTCCGGGAAGGACGGCGCACAACACGTCGTACTCGTGCTCCTTGCCGAACACGTAGTGAGTGCACGATGTAGTAGAGTGAGTGACACCAGGGAGAGTGAGGCACGATCGTTGTCATCGAAAGTTGTTGCATCCGATTCCTCCGATCTCCATTCATTCCCACTCCCACGGCTTGCACACCGCAGTTGGTGCCTGACAAATTTGGGGGGTGCCGGTGGTAGATATGCACAGCACCTAATGGTCTTGAAACAATGCTGCATTAGGATCTCCAAAACCAGCAACCACTGAAGACGCCTGCCAAGACAAATGTTTAGACCTTTCGGCGTGTTTACCTTTCGTACACCGTGCGTCCCGTGCCTCTCTAATAATCCCAGCAGCAGCATCGTAGATTTGCTTCGGTGGCACGTTACCCTCTGCGAGCTGACATGGAGGCATCCAAAGCATGCCTAGTGCTACTGCGACAGATGCGACGCCGCCAAGTGCCGGCATCCGATTGCGCCGGCCGATGGCTCCCACGTTTGAGCACCGGACGCTAGTTATTCTGTCGGTTGCGGTGGGCCGGCCGGTGGCGCGGTGGCCGGTGGACTCTGTAGTCTGTCCCAGCGCCCGCGGGTCCTCGCTCGCCGATCTTCTTTTTAAAAAAAAAAAAAAAAAGTTATTCTGTCGGTTGCGGCGCTCACTCGCTGGACTCTGTGTCTTCTCCTTTTTTCTTCTTCTTCGCCGATCAAACTTGCCTTTAGCGCAGTAGTCACTGGTCAGTTCTCACAACACAACGCAACGCAGAGCAGAAGGGCAGGAGGGAGGCCACCAACCTAATCCATAACTGCCCTCCGATCGAACGCCAACTCCTCCTCCTCCTCCTCCCCTCTCTGCCACCCTCGACGCCACGCCATCTCTCGCTCGCTCGCTCTCCCTGGCCTGCCTTGGCTTGGTCGGTTTCGTTTCGATCTTGCCCGCTCCTGAACAAGAAGTTGTTGGCAACTGGCCGGGGACTTCGATCTTCATCTGGTGAAGGGAGGAGTCGCCGATCTCGCTCGGCCTGCTTTGATCCTCCACCGTGCCGTGAAATCGACGGCCAGCCATGTTCGTCAAGAAGCTCGTGGAGAAGGCCTCCAAGAAGGTACGTACGCGACTTCTCTCCCTAATCCCCAGCCACATCTGTGTTCTACGTCGCTCTCCCAGTTCTCGTTTCTGCCAATCGGCCGTCTCTTTTCTTCGATCGGGCTAGGAGGCTCTTGGCTGAAGCAGTTACCAAACCAGTGTGTGGCTAGGAGTACGTACAATGGAATGAAGCAGCATCAGATACTTAGATTAGATGACATCATGAAAACTCTGCAGAATACGTACGCTGATGAAATTTGGGGCTTTCGCCGGCCGGAGAATCCCTCAATGAACTTAATTCCATGTGAACTTCTATGACGCTAAGGACAGGAATCGTTCTTTGGTTCCCCTCCCCTCCTGCACCTCCACTGCACTGGGTTTTTTTTTTTTTTTTTTTTTTTTTATGAAATCCACTGCACTGGTTGAATTTGCATATGTTTCTTGATTTTTCAGTCGGAAAATTTGATAATTCGAAAAGTGTCACTGTCCCGTTTTCCGTTTTCCTTCCGTTTTTATGCATTGTCTTTTTTTTTCCCTTTGGAAACTAGAAAAAAAAAAGAATGTCCTCGTAGTAGACGCCGTGCCGTATGGCTCGTTACTACACTCTGACAGAGACACGGTGGTTTTAATCGAAGCTCCGTTTTAAATTTTCAAACATTTTCAAAATGTAGGACACCCGGCCAGGAAATCAATACGGCACGCGTAGAGGTAGAGCCATGTGATCCCATAAATGTAAGCCACTAGCATATTGTTTTTTCATCGGCAAGGCATAGTTTATTTATTCCCAGCAAAAATTATCCTTACCCGTGGTGAAAGTGAAAAGTAAGGCTGGTCTTCAGAAAGGAATAGATAGAGCGGTCCGGTGGAAGCATGCATGATCTTTGTTAAAGGCGATCGAGATGGATATAAGAGTTTGGATTGACGAGGTCAGATAGTAGCAGCAGCAGACCAGCAGTACGTGGATTAGTTTTATTGATATTTTTCTGAAAGTGATTTGTTATTGATATAAAACATGGCATGTAGCTAGATTTAAAAACGTCTGGCCGGTTCTTCGAGATCAACGAGATCTGTTTATTCCAATGCTGGGTTCAACGTATCCAACGCCGGCTTTGCATCGAGTCGCATTTGGGCGTAGTTTATCCCCTTTTTTTCCTCCTCTGGCCCTCCAATGCTCCATCGATAGGCCACTGTGCGCTGTGCCAAGGATGGTGAAGTGGAGATGGTGACTGTTGCAGAGGGTCAAGGAATGATGCGTCGTCGATTGCATTTGTTAAATTAAAAGGAAAAAGAAGCAGTAATCAACTTCACAGTGGAGCAAGCTGTGGACTAGTTAACGAGAGGGAGGGGAGGGAGAGCAGGTCATGCACTGACAGTGACACGGGGAGCGGCAGAGATAATTCCCGTCATCTCGTACGTTGCTAGCTTGGTTTATGTTTATCGAACTGGAGTCTGGCTAGATCCGGGACATCTGGCAATCAGAATGCCTCAAAAATAATGCGAGACGTGACCGGCCATGTGCAGTACTGCAAGGCCGGTGAGCAGCTGGTCCAGGAGACCCGCGGTTTGTGCCACGTAACCTTTCTTTTGGATTTTAGGGCCCTTCGCTAATGATTGCACTAGGGATGTGTTTTAGTAGGTAGAGGTGTGTGTGTTTTTTTGAAACAGCTTCGTGGGCAGAGTTCATCTCCAAGATAGTTTAGCAATTACAGTTGATTTTTTTTATCCCAGAGTCGAATTTCCTCCCAGAGTCGAATTTCCTTGAAATAAGTTTGTACATTGGTAACATTTAAATTTTTAAATAAATTTGTTAATTTTATATATTTATGAAAATATAATTGCATCAACAATTACAATGTTGAGACTAGGTCCACTGAATTACCTATTGGTGTTTCTATAAAGCATTTATTTGAACATGTGGATACTCTATATTGTTAACTCAACTTTGTGTCGGTTGATGGTTTCTACCGCTGATAATAAATCAAGTGATGTTGTTTTGTAGTAGAGAAAAACATTGTATATAAGCTAATTTTATTAAAAGAGTGTGGCCACTGGGCACAACATGTTTACATGAAAAAAAAAAAGAAAAGTGAATACTTTCAGAGAGCATTTACTCGCTCGGGGCAAAAATATAAAAACAAATTATCACAGGAAAATGTGCCAAAAATCCAAAAACCAAATTTAAGCTCCCGGCGAGGATCGAACTCGCGACCTTTCGCTTACGAAGCGAACGCACTACCACTATGCTACGGAAGCAGGTGGTGCTGGCTTCGAAACTCAAATATTTCTTCATTCATTTCAACAGCAGCATATCGGCACCATCAACTCTCTGCGCGCCGAGGACGTCAGCCCGCGGCTGGCCTTCCACTACGGCGTCCCCGCCGACGCCGCCCTCCTCGCCTACGACCCCATCCTCCACGTCCTCGCCGTCGCCACCAGGTAACAACACGGCCGCCATCTCGCTACCTTCCGCTTCCGGTTCACTCCGTCCCCCACCTTTCTCCGACATTGCTCACGCGGGATTGCTTTCAGGAATGGGCAGATCAAGCTGTTCGGCCGCGACAACACGCAGGCGTTGCTCCAGTCCCCCTCCCCGCTCCCTTCCAGGTTTCTGCAGGTACCGCCGCCCCTCCCTCCCGTCGCCAATCCCATTGCTTGATTTGAGTGTCCAATGTCGCTGTTCCGTTTCAGTTTGCCGAGGGCCAAGGGGTTCTGCTCAATGTCAACACCCAGAACCAGATCGAGGTGATTTTTTTTGAAAAAAAACGAATAAATATATTTGATTCATACTGTCGCTTCCATGTATTGTTAATCTGGAAGGCACCTTGTGTGCAGGTTTGGGACATTGATGCGAAAAAACTCTGTTATCTGCACCCCATTGAAAAGGCGATCACTGCATTCTCTGTGCTGCAGAAGAGCTCCTACATGTGAGTTATACAGTTGTTGCCGACTACTGAGCCTATGGATTCCAAAGGGTTAGTGCTCTAATGGGAATTTTGTGCCTGGCAGATATGTTGGGGATAGTTCTGGAAATGTATCTCTATTGAAGCTTGATTTGGATCAGAGATGCCTAGCTGACATGCCGTACTGGATTCCCTTTACTGAATCTTATGGTATGATGTTGCTACACTAGAAATATTTGTCTACCGGTTTCGTTGTTAGATAGTTCTTGCAATACGAGCAGCCGTAAATTGATTTGGGACACTAAAATTGACTCATTTTGTTTTGGGTTTTTGCTTTTTTGCTGAAGGTTCCACTGCCAGTGCTGGTAATAATGTCGAAGTAATATTTGTTTCACCCCAGCCTTTGTCTGAATTGAACAGGTGAATCTCTTCCTGGTGCTCTGCATGTACGAGAAAAAAAACTTCATCTTGATAACACATCTTGTATCCCTATTTGATCTTACATTCCACTATTTACAGACATATAGAAAAGTCTCATTAAAGTACACTCTTTTCTCAGGGTGCTCATTATCTTCAGAGATGGGGTTATGAGTTTGTGGGATATTAAAGCTAGCAAAGCAGTGTCCATATCTGGTAAAACTATGCATCAGCAATCACAGAAGGAGGCTAAAAATGTAACATCAGCATGCTGGGTTTGTGCCAAGGGAAGCAAAATTGCTATTGGATACGACATTGGTGATTTATACATTTGGGCCATTCCTGAGGTTACAAGTACACAAAATTCTTCACCTAGGGGCAGCCAGAATCTACCTATTCAGAGGCTTAACCTAGGATTCAAGCTAGACAAGTTGCCAATAGTCTCTTTGCAATGGATCTCTAGCGATGGAAAGGCAGGTCGTTTGTATATCAATGGTTTCAATGATCATGGACACCTATTTCAGGTGCAAACGCTGACCTTTAGCAAAGCAAATATTTAAACTGTTGCTCAAATAATAGTTTGTAGACTGTCCGCCGCCATAAATTTCAAGTGCCATGATATATCCGCCCTTGTACCTTGTTTTCTTATCATGTGGAGTTCTGTTCTAAAATAGCAATGTGGCTTATCACCTGAAAGATTTTTCTTCATGATACCAATTTAGAATTAATGGTTTTATGATTGTCCGGTCTGCAAATTGAAATATCACACTTAAATAAGTATTTTTTGAAAGTTGCCCCTTTCTGTACATTGTTGTATCCTGTATTTTTCTTCCCTACAAAATTAGTTTGATGACTTACATGGATAATGTATCTTAACTGTTTCTGTTCAGTAAGAACTGCATCTTTGTTCAACCTTCCACTTGGTGTTTATGAATAGGTTCTGATTCTGAATGAAGAGAGTGAAGCGCGAATTGTAAAGATGGTCTTGCCTATCGCTGAATCTTGCCAAGGAATGGAACTTGTTACAGGGCTTAGTGACCCAAATAAGCACAGACAAAGTGCCCTTGTTCTCTTGTTGAAATCTGGTCAGATCTGTTTATACGATGATTCAGAAATTGAGCGCTATCTCCTTCACTCTCAATCTAGATCACCTCCAACACTTCCAAACTGTTCACATGTGAAGCTTCCTTATGGTGATTCAGGCATCAGTGTTGCAAAGTTCTATACATGTAACCCTGCAGCCTTAGCTTCTTTGGACGAGGCATGTATATACTTGTTATATCTTTCAAAAACTTTGAACTCTTTGATCAAGTTATTCCTTCTTCTAATGGTGTGCAGGATTATTTTTCATCAGCTACCAAATATCCATGGCTGTTTTCAATGAAGGATAAAGGTCAGACTTTAACAAGTTTTACCAACATTCATAAGACCCGGAACCTCTGTATAACTGGACATCTAGATGGAACCATAAGCTTTTGGGATGCATCATGCCCTCATTTGCTGCAGATTTTTATGATAAAGCAGCAGGTTCTTTCAAATTACAATAACTTTTGAGCATTCATAGTTATGCATTTGCATACCAATTAATATGTTGGTTACTTTGATAATTGTGCAGAATGAAGACAATACATCAACTGGTAACCCTATCACATCATTACAGTTTGATATGTCCTCTAGCATTCTGCTGTCTGGAGAAAGGAATGGAATGGTAAGCTATTCCATGGCCATAACATGACTGAGCTTCCATATCTAATGCACTTGCATGCAGTAAAGCTTCTTTCCTCTCATTTCTAGGTCCGTATAATCACATTCAAGAAGGACTCCAGCGACAACATATTCTCCTTTTTAAATGGTACTGTTATCCTCACACTGTTCCTAAACCCAACAGTTGGTGCTTCTACCTTGGTATGCTTATGTGTTGTTTGCATGGAAAATTACACTACAAAAGCATCTATACTGTCATTCAAAATGTTGACCTTTACCAGTTCGATGTGGGCTTGCTCAATAAAAATTGTGGAACATGAGACCAAAGGATAGTAGGCATAATTTCGGAGACTAATATCAGAATGTTGTTTTTCTTCATGACATGAATTTCAACTTGTAACAATAGGGGTTCTAGTCATCATCTTGGGAGAATGTACCTTGTGGAAACATAGGAGTGACTGTGTTCAATGGTGCCCACCCTACCATCTCTGAGGGAGGAGTCCCAGCTTTGGTGTATGTCATGAGCTAAGGGGCTGTCTTTCCTCTCTGCCCCTAACTCAGGTCATTAAGCTTTTAGGTTGGGTCATTTATTAGTTTTTCTAACAGGCACAAATATGATTAATGTTTAAATTGGGTGTGGGTGGGTGGGTGTTGTAACACTCCCTTCTATAAATGCAATGATACACAGATTTCCTTCCTGTTAAAGAAAAGAAGGGTAGAGTTCTAGACAATCATCATCGATTTTATTCTAGGTTGAGATGTTGAGTGGGTGACTATCTCATGCCTTGTGTTAAAGATAAAACATAATGTAATAATTATGTTTTTCAGATTATTGATATTAGTATAGAAGAGATGTGGGGGGTTTTCCTTGTAGATCTATTCCTCAAAAGGAAAAAAAAACTATATGTTGTTGCTTAAGAAGGTGTATATTTGGTTGGTTGGTTGGACGATACATATATAGTCTACAAGTGTATTCACAGATGCAGATGTAAGAGACTCTGTAAGTATTGGTATTCTTGGTCTTATCATTTGGATGAATGACATATTTTTTATTTATGACATATTTAAATACATGAGTTTTCAAGTTTATATATTCTATATCTTGACATTATCAAATAATTTGACAGCAAAGCAAGGAGATAACTACAATGTCAGAAGCATAAAACTTAAAGGAGCTGTAACCACAATGTCCACTATCTCAAAATCAAAGCATTTTGCTGCTGGGACAGAAAAAGGAATTGTAAGTGATCTATTGTGTGTATTTTGTACAAAACATTTTTTTGTGGCTGTAATTCCTAGGTGTTGCTTAGTAAAATAGCTGGATAGCCCAGGGTCCAGTAGCCCACTGACTTGGGTATCTTGCTGGGTTTCAATTCTAGCCTACCACAACTTGTTTGGGACTGATAGGCTATGTTGCTGCTGCTGCTGCTGCTTGAAAGTAGAGTTCATCCTTGTATATTCTAGCATTGATGACAGAAAAATATTTTCTCTTGATTAATAATAAATTTTCGTTATTGTTAATTTTAAGGATTTTTACAGTGCCTTGAACCCCACATCTTGTTTCATGTAAATAGATAAGGCAGCCTCCATGGTCTCACCAACATGTTTGTGACTGTCCTAGTCTCAGAAAAACGGCATTTGTTCATCTAGAAGAGTCAAATATCGGTATTTGGTTGCTATGTACATGAGGGAAGCGAAACTAAATGGTCACAAACTAGATTAGCAAACTATTGTTCTTATTTTTTTAAAAAAATAATAACCATGGAATCTCATGATGGACACAAAAAATTTTAACATTCATGGCTTGCAATGATCAGTATCATGGACATTAATATCCCCTGGTTATTCCATAGAGATAAAATGATACTCCCTCCAGGTTGGTAAAAGAAGTTGTTTTGAAAATGACACGGTCTCCAAAGCGTAACTTTGATTTCATATTTCTATAAAAATATTTATTTAAAATGAAAAGTGATATATGTATATTTTTATGAAAGTATATTTCAAGACAAATCTATTCATATGGTTTTCACACTTCCAAACCCATCAACTTAAAAGTTATTCGTGATTTATATTCCCAATGTTTGACCTAAACCTTGTCTAAAACGACTTCTTTTACCAACCTAGAGATAGTATATTTAAGCATGTATCTCATGGATTTATGGTACTTCATTTATATGTGGCTCAGATTTGTTAAGCTCTATCTGGTCCCAGTGGTCTAAGCCAACAAAATCCTATAATGTCACAAAATCCATGTTTCAGGTATCAGTTATCAACGTAGAAGATGCTACAATCCTATATCAAAAACAGTTTGAGTGTCGACTATCTGGTGGAATCGCCTCTTTGCAATTTGAAATCTATAGCCATAATGGATATGACAAGGACATTTTGATAGTAGCGATGGAAGATTCATCTATTTTTATTATCGAGGAAGAAAATGGGAAACTTTTGAACCCCAGCCCAGTTCAGACTGACAAACCCTCTAAAGCCCTTCTTCTGCAGATGTTAGGTGAGCTTTATAGCATTGCATACTTATCAGTTTTTTGTTGATAAATTAACTATTGACATTCTAAGTCCCTGTAAAATTGTATGACAGAGTTATCGCCCAATGATACACCAGCAGTTTCAGATAATCACGATACAGTATCGAAGGAATCATTGCTGTTACTTTGCACTGAAAATGCGATCCGCTTATTTTCCTTGAGCCATGCAATTCAGGTATTTGTATCTCTAACTATCATTTTCTTTCTTTACCATGAGTTGTCTTTTTTCTTATGGTTTTATACTTCCATTCAGGGCACAAAGAAGATAATCAATAAGAAGAAATTGAGCAGTAGTTGTTGTTTCGCCTCTCTTATTCATAGTTCTTCTAATGACATTGGACTTATACTTGTCTTCTCCAATGGGAAAATTGAAATAAGGTGAGGCAACAATTTACTTAAAGACTTTGATGTGCTTGTGGATACTAAGTGCAGTCACTGTGCTTCCTCTTTTTGTGTATGTGAAACTGCAGATCCCTGGCAGACTTATCCTTGTTGAAGGATGCCTTTTTACGAGGTTTTGTGTACTCAAGAAACTTGAATTCAACTAGTTCCATAGCATGTTCATCTGATGGTGAAACCATTTTGGTATGCTCTGCGCCTGCCCATCCTTTTCTCATACTCTTTGTTGTTTAAATCCTTTATCTAATAAATAGCATGTAAATTTTCAGTTGTAACATAATGTATTGTCTTACAAAATAATTGAATCGATTTTACAGTTTAATGGAGACGAGACCTATTTTTTCTCTACGCTCTGCCAGGATGAGATATACCGGTATGTTACTGTGTCATGGTTAGTATGTAATTTTATAGTAGTTTTTCACTTTTGTGCCTTTGAGTACTATGGTTTGTACACAGGCACGTGGACAGCATTAGTACAGTATACAGAAAAGAAAACTCAACCAGGGAAGATTCTTCTTTTGTAGTGAAATCTCCTAAAGAAAAGAAAAAGGTAATTAATTGACCATAGAGAGCTGGAAGCCATCTACATAACTTTTCTTACAATGAAAATATGGAACTCAACAGGGTCTCTTTGGAATGATTATGAAAGATAACAAAGGAAGCAAATCAAAAGAAAATGCTGCAAATGGCAGTGAACAATTTATTGCAACAACTTCTGATGAGCTGGCTTCAATATTTTCATCAACTAACTTTGCTCCGCCATCTGAGGGAAGGAACAGTTCACTAAGAGATGATGAAAATGCCGAACTGGACATAGGTATATGATATCATTTTGCTTTTACTTGTGTAGCAGTATTATACTTATGTTTATATTATATGTTTTTGTCTGAAGATGATATCAACATTGATGACAACCCACAGAAGACAAAAGGACCACATTTCCCTGGTCTAAGTAAAGAGAAAATCAGCAAGGGACTCCATACCCTTAGAGGTCAGTGAAGTGCACTTACAAGATGTTTATAGATTTGTAATCCACTGTGGCTTTGTAAAATTGGGTTCTGATTCAACTATATTTTTTAAAAAATGTGTCATGTGATCAAGTCAATTATGCACATGCAGGAAAGTTGAAGCCCAAGACTGAAGAAAAGATAAGCTCCGGAAACAAAAAAACTGAAGATGAAACATCAGTGAGTCAAGTCGATCAGATAAAGATGAAGTACGGATATGCAAATACAACAAATGATGTGAGTGCATTAAGCTCATCTATGCAAATCATATGAATTATGCATAGAATGATGCACAATATAATTAGCAGCCACGTTTCGACTACCATTTGCCAATCCGTATTCATGTTTATATGAACAGGACTCAACCAGCGTTCCAAAAATGATTGGGAACAAGCTGCAGGAGAACATGAAAAAGCTGGAGGTAAGATGCTTATGCTTCTCTAACAAGATCACGCAGTTAGGAAACTAGGCTTCAAGGTGCTTAAATTAATTAGATGTGCCCTAAGGAATAATACTGTCCTGCGGTTCCTGTTGACATGACGCTCTGAACAAGGTCTACCACAGTTCAGTCTCTGAACTCTTGTTATTGATACTCATTTGTTACCAGTTCCGTATTTCTTCAACCAAAAGTCCATACAAAAAACCTGCAGAAACAATGAAACATAGAATACAGGCAGGTTACCTGATTGTTGCCTGAAAAAAAAAAAAAAAGCAACAGACAGACAGTTAACGTGGATCAATGTGCTTTCTGCAGGGCATTAATCTTCGGGCTGCTGATATGGCCAACGGCGCCCAGTCATTCTCTGCAATGGCAAAAGAGCTACTCCGGACAACAAAGAACGAGAAGGGGACCTCATAATCACCTACACCAGTTTCCCCTTCCTGTTGTAAAGTTCTTCATTTCCGTTTCTCATCCAGGATTGTCGATCTGGATCTGCCGTTGTCATACTCTCTTCCGCTACATACAACTATATACAGGCAGGTTACTTACTTGTAAATAGTGAATTGAATGTACGTGCAACTATGAGGTCTATACATAGCGAGTTATTTTTTGCCACGGCAATTTTGACTCAACACTTACTACTATGAGAGCAGCTCGCAAAGGTAACGCGGAAGAAGCATGAACCCTTTGAAGAGCTCTGGCTCCGACTTGTTCACTCGCTGAAGCCTGAGAGGCTGAGACAGTCTCAAACGCCCAAATCAATATTGATTTTGGTCTACAAGCAGCCGGAGCCAAAACGAACTCATTACCAAGTAAAAATATCTCAGGTTCAATAAATTTGTATAAAGACCTATAAATATTTATGATGCCAAATAAGCGTCATTAGAATCGTTAGATCCATGCAATATACTTTTTAGCATGATCGGTTGAGATTGTTGTAGCAGCGCTGCAGCTGCACATCACTACCCAACCAGCCATAGCCTAAGCTATCTATGTGGAGTAAGTGAAAGTTAAAATAGTATGCCATGGTAGTGGTATCTGACTTCTGAGAACGATCGATGGGACCGAGTGGTCAGTTCGGCGGCTCAGCGCCTCCCTGTGCCGGGTTCGTGATCGTGATCCGGAGACAAAAAAGAACTCCCTACTGTCTCACGCCCAGCATAGTCCTATCATCGGCTCAAGTCACGACAGTAACACTGCGTTCAAAGCATAGTTCTGTGGTCATCCCACGCCCAAAGCATAGTTGCGTCACCGTCTCAAAGCATTCTGCCACCGGCTCCACTCATGAAGCTACAGTACCGCTTTGTTCAAAAAGCGTAGTTCTGTGGACATCTCACGGTTCAAAGATTTTCTCGATCTGCGTAAGATCTATTCTAAACCAAAATGCCACCACAGATCGAGTTTTTTTTATGGTAGTAGCATCTCAAGAACGATCTTCACACCTTCACGGACATCGTCACATATATAAAAAAGGGCTGATTGGGCTAACAAGAACATCGACCACGAAAAAGGACCAAAAATCAAATGCACTGACTCGAGCACAGAGAAGCAAAGCAGATGTGGTTAACTGCAAGTCTGCAAACCAACTATATGGTACCCAATTAGTCGATAAAACAAGAAAATCAACAGTTTACAGATGCTGACGAGGCTGGCATAAGTATCCGGCTCTTCTAGTTAAACGGGCACTCCAGCATGCCATAGCCCTAAGGTACCATCATGTACAGATTTTCCTTACAGCATATAATATCAAAAGGAACAGCACATTGGAAGCTAAGTAAAGAAGCAAAACACCCAATTGCAAAGCTGCTGTTCCCCATTATACTATTTAATTATTCATCTTCATCCTGCAAAGAACAAATTATGCGGATGTTAGCAACCATTGGCAAATTCCATCAGCACTGTACCACCTATTATGACGCATGAGTTTACATACCTCATTACCTTCCTGCTCACCATCATTCTCAACGTCAGACTTTGCTCCTTCATCTCCTTCAGTTTTGGCCTTCTTGGAGCTAGTGCTCTCCTGATTAAAACAACACAGCACATCATCAATAAAACAGAAACATAAAGCTCAGGAATTACAAGACCTATTTCATGTGACAGCAGTAAGTATGGGTAGTGCTAATAACATGGGAAGTTAGCCAGCTAAAAAAAAAGCGCTTCAATTCAAAAATCAGCAGCAGTTTCTATCCGTCTTCTCCTAATGCTCACTTTTAACTACATGTGGAGTCGGCAACTTCCAACATAAATGAAAGATGACTTTCAACTAGGCTAGAGAAGTTCCAAACTAAATGGGAAATTTGTCATTTAAACCCAAGATTCCATAGAAGAAACATTTCATGTTGTAACAATGGGCTTTCAAATACACATTTTTTGTTTCTTGCAGGTGTGAACATGAGAAACTAGGGTTAAACAGTCAGCACCAGGTTCACATGATATTAGAGCCGGATCAAGGGGAAGCACTGGAGCAGCACTGAAGTGTGCAGAATGGCTATAAATCTCCAAACAAAGGATTCACAAGTTTGAGAGGAGAGCCCAAATGGAACGAATGGAGAAGTGACTCTTCCGGTCATAACTATAAATGGAATTAATGGATAGTATAAACTAAGCACGTGGATGCCGTTGTTCCAGCCAACTACTCGGGGGGATACAACTGTGAGAAAAATAACTGATGTTTGATAGGTTAGGACCCATGCTATCGGAGCCAACCCAGGTGGCAGCAGCACTCAATGAAACATGCAGGATCGGCTGTAGAACTGAGACAGTGATTTGGAATACTGGGATGTAAGAACCAAAATGGAAGGAAGGAAGAAGTGGCTACCCAAGTTGTAACGTATAACAACACAACGGACAGGTGTAAATGTGCATAAAGCACGTGCAGGAATCACTTTATCCCAACTAAATGAACTCCACTTTGGAGAGGGGAGGATAACGGTCCATTAATTTCACCGGTGCCACTGGCAGGAAAACGACAGATGAACTAATTTCCCATGCTATTGGAGCCCATCCAGGTGCAATGGCATTGAAAGGGGAAAGTAACTCCACAAATCATATCGTATTACAACGGACTGGGTGACAAGCAACATATAGTACGTGTGAGGTCTTGGCTCCAATTACTGAGATTCCATCATGGGAGGATTTGGCCATGCAGTGTAACGGCTAACAAGATAACCGACAAGTGGACCTTAATTAATTCACAGAGTATTGGAGCCAAATCAATTTGCAGTAGCAATGAAAGGTGAAAGGAGCATGCAACCATGCGTATAAACTTGCTGTAGCAAGGTGATAGCCTAAATGCCTATAAACACATCATGCTGGACATGGTAGCAGCAGAAGATAGCACGTGCACAAGCCCTTGCTTTTGCTTCATCGCTTCATCTAACTACCAGATTCCATCATGGAAGGATCTGATGGTACAGGAGGCGATACAACAGATGACCGTTAAATAGCCAAAAACTAGTAGCATTACCTTCTTGGTTGCTTTGTCATCCTGCTTCTTGGTAAAGCCATACTTCGCCTTCTCCTAAACAAGGCAAACGTTAAACAGTTTGAGACAAAACATTTGCCTTCCTTTTACGGGACAGATACATACTAACTATTATGAGAAACTACATGAGCATTGCACGCATCCGTATACCTCAGCCGACATAGAGCGCCACTTCTCCCCAGCAGCCTTGCTCACCTATAAGCAAAGCCAGCCACAGAAGAGCAAAGGCATATATGAGCCACCTAAGCGAAACCCTAGAATCCAGATACATGACTAGGTTGAGGAGAGGCAACTTACCTCCTTCACGCCCTTGTGCTCAGGGTGCTTCTCCAGGTACTGCGGCCTGAACTCAGCCCTGCCAACACCAAGACCACAGAAAATTCAACAAAACCCTAGAAAATTGAAAGACGCTAGGCGTAGATCTGGAGACGCGAAAGGATGGGAAAGAGGTGGGACGTGTAGGGCTTACATAAACGCGAAGAAGGGGGTGAGCCCGCGCTTGGCGCCGCCGACCTTCTTGCGCTTGGCGCCGGTGGCCTTGAACCTTCATCCGAGAAAAAAAAAACACACACAAGGGCAAAAATCAGTCGCTACCCACTGCAAGCCACGTACGAATCGCACACAGGACGAGAGAAGGGGTAGAGAGAGGCAACTTACGAGGTGTCCTTCATGGCGACGAGCGGTTAGGGTTTGATGAGGACTAGGGTGCAGGTGACGCAGGGGATTGTGGAAGGGGAATGCTTCCTTGTGAAATGCGGTGCGTACGAGGAAGGGCGATGAAGAGAGGAGAGAGAGGTAGTGTGAGGGCAGTGAGGCGAAACGGATGGAAACTTGGGCTCGTGTTCGGCAAAGTGGGTGACGAAAGGGCCGTCATGCGGCCCATTTGCGAATACTCTCCCGGCGTATATTCCAATAATTATATTTACATCAATGTTTTTACTTTTTTTTTTACTTTTTTTTTTTCATGACCTTTACTTTTGTCAAAAATTTGTTTTGTGTAACAAAAACACCCATGGAAAATGCACACACGTTGATACAGGGATTAGGATGATCCTAGATTGAAGAATGTATTTTTTTTTTAGAAGATTGAAGAGTGTATTTATGCCTGTCTCTTTATTAAACACTAGCAAGCTGCCCATGGGTAAAATCTTTAAATTTTTCTACACTAACAATCTATTTAGACGGATTTCTATATACTATTTTTTTGAATTTACTATTTAAATTTTTTTCCATATACAATCATCTCTTCCACCATCAGTTTTAAAGAGGCACAAGCATCAGCTGCTATAAAACTCTTTTACAAGTACGAACCATTACACATAATCCCAAAAGGCAAACAAAAACATTAGGCAAAATATTCATATGCAAACCAATCACCATCACCAATTACTTTTATATAGAAAAAAGAAATAGAGAAGATAACTACTTGAAGTCATAGAAAAGTACAAAAGGGTGCACTATGCACACAATATCATCATTCCTAAGGCAACCTATAGCTAACTTGAGAGAGCCCGTTGATTTCTGTATTAAGTTTCAGAGCAAGAGAGATCACAAATATCATATGGAACTCAGAAAAACCTGTCAAGATGGAAGTTTATCCTATAGATGTTGTATTCATGCCTGTTCAAAGCAACAACTACATGATCATATGGCTTTATCAAAAAGATTATACGACATGCATACTTCCTTGCCACTAGCTAGTTTCCAAGGGCTACCTCAGTTGAAACACTTGATGTACTCTGATAAGAGCATACACAGCATGTAAAGAATCATAGGGTGACATTGTAATTTTCAGCAATTTTATGCTAGCAAAGAATTGATGTCCTTCAAAACTATACAGCGGCAAGGGGGGAATAGCAGAGTCAATCAATTCTTCTTGTATTTGGATAAACATTACTGTACATCTGCACAAAAGAGTCATCAATAGTAGCCAATATTACACGATTCTCAAAAAATAGTAGCTGTATTTGTTACTCTTGTATATGCCTTGCTATACACTTTAAACATAAAGTGACATCAAAATAATAAGCAATCGACCAGTCTTCCCGAGTGTTCTCAAATTTCTCTCAAGTCCTATTGTGCCTTCTCCAACTGGAACTGTATGAGATTCTCCTTCCACAAGCTGTTCTCCAAGTACCTTTCATAAAATGCTACCTCACCTTCCAATTTCGCTGCTAGAGCCACCATGCTTCGTGTTCCATATTGTGCCTGATATCAAGAAGAAAGGTGGATATAGTTTATTTCCAAAAAGAACAACGATAATTACTGAAATATTGAATGCCATGGTTTTTGCCTGTTCCTTTGCAGTGTCAATGAATATAGAGCTTAGCTTGTACTCCCAATCAGGGTCAATGCCGGTGTCAGGCACCATAGATCTATCAGGCATCGCAGTATCCATCATCAACTCTTCTACCATCTGTTTTAAAGAGTCTTCTGCATCATCATGTGTTGCCAGATATCGTTTGAAACTGTGTCCTAAGCGCATTGCCTGCAGGGTGAGCAATGAATGCCACAAGTAAAACATGTCCATTAATTGTTCAAATTCAAATTATTGGAAGAAACTTAGTCCGAAAATTACTTGTAAGAGCAAAAAAAAAAATGGTTTTTGTACATTAATACTTAGTAGTAGGGAGCACATATGAAATGAACAAGATCAGGTTATCACTTAGTATTGCCTAGAGTGTACATATTACTCACAAAGTCCGGAACTACTAAACCAACACAATAAACCTATGCAGCTAATTGACCAAGTTATCTGGTCAAAAATCATATGGCGCCCAGGGGTGCTGGCTGGTGCCCTCATTAGCTAAAGGACTAAAACACCACGTTACAATATTTCGAAAATCATCACAAAAATCATGTACGTAGTACAACTAAAGTTAATTGTAGCCGCAACAATTCAGATTGAAATCCATCTTTGATGCTGAGATTTAAAAAACAGAAGTGTCACTGTCAGCATATGATGAACAGTGCCAGGATGATTGCTTATCTATTTTGTTTCTTGGCATCTAGGAAAAATTTCAAACTGAATTGTTGTGGCTATACTTAACTTTATGTGTACTATATACATGTTTTTCATTATGGTTTTTGAAACATTGAAACATGGTATTTTAGCTAATGAGGCCACCAGCACCCCTGGGCACCAAATCTGCGCTATTTATCTGTTCGGTTTCAGACTTCAGAGGAAGCGAAGATAATACACATAGACCCATGGCTGCAATAAATATCTCTATAAATAAAGCATACGATCATGACTTCTAACATTGATGGAGAGCATAAGAGCATTTACTAATGAAATAACCTAATAATCAGCATCAGAAATCATATAAGGAAACAATAGTGGCATAAAGAAGGCAGAACTTAGCATATCACAGCAAATTGCAAGATACATGAGCATTCCGGTGTTTCACTGAAACCTACAAAATTAATGGGAATTTTCCATAATAGACTGATGGAGCATGGCTCTTGAGACTACAGCCATACCCAGACAAGTATAGTGGCATTAGCTTTCTTTAAAAAAACTGAATCTCAACTCCGAAGTGTATAACAACTTCCAAAAATAATCACATTCCTAGCATTCAGAATATCTTTATAAAATCCCTGTATGTCTAACCTTCGGCCAAGGGGTATCAATTGCAGCATTCGAAAGCACATGAAGCCCAGGAGCAACTGTTTGAATCACAGGATCACCTCCAGGTCTATTAGAGATATAAACCATGGTTCCTAAGTTCACATCGGCCAATATAAGGTTAAATCCATTGTACTGATCTGCTTCCTTTGCTATTTCTGTGGCATACTCCAATGGACCGTGGCTGCCCTACATTCAAAATAAAGTAAAATTTTTCTTAAGACAGACAAGGAAGCTATGGGTGGAAACGTAAGCTAAAATAGAAGGCAGCAAGATGGGCTACTCATCAGTATGTAATGCTAGAAAACATTTTACAAAGGCAAGGGTTAGTTTCTTTGATTACCAAAGACAAATGCTGGAACTTGACTGTAAACCGATCTAACATTAAACACAGTCATGCCTCTGCATTGTAATTTTATTTATTTATTTATTTGCAATTGTCCACACACAAATTGGCACCAGTGGCATGGAACAATTTAACATACTCAGAGCATGATCATACAGTAATTAGCCTTATCCCTCCATAATCATGCCATCATATAAAATAATTCAGGGCAAAGCTGACAAGGCCGAACCTGTAGAAACCTCACCGGGAGCTGTCCTCTGGTCTTGGCCCCGATCAGCGAGCTGGGTTCCCGCACGTTGGTAAGGAAGGCGAACTTACCGTCCCTGGTGCACCCCATCCACGTTCCCCCGCCGAGCTCGTCCCTGCCTCCGAGGATTTCCTTGCCGTCCTCGCCCGCCGCCCACCACTGCGCCGGCTGCGTCGGCCTGGGCCAATCCAATTTGCGGGTGCATCGGCTTAGTAATAAAGAGATAGATGCATCGGGGTTGGAGGCGTGGAGCTGGACGGGAGGGGCGGGGCGGGGCGCGCACCTGGAGTGATACTCGTCGCGGTTGAAGAGCAGAAGCAGGCGGTGCCTCGGGTGGCACTGCCACGCCCATGCCGCGATGCACATAGCCGACCAGCGGTCAGGGCGGTGGAGAAGTCCGAAGAGGATCGAAATATCGTCGGAGCCCTTGTGCGCACGGTGGCGGTGGTGCCCGCCGGTTGTTGAGGAAGCCGGAGGGCAGCAACGGCGACGCCGCGACGGCCAGCAATTGTATTTGCAGAAAGATCCCTGAAAAAGTTCGTAATTTCGGATGTATCCGTAGTTTGGGTGAATCGGCTGGGAAGTGGGAAGTACCTAACCGGAAGCAGAAGCGAAGTTGCGTAGGCTATGCCCCGGTCTAGATCGACAGGAGCTGGTTGTTCGTGGTCGGTCTGGACTCTGGAACAGGCAAAGGGCCGCGCGCAAGCTGTTCGGACGCAGAGGGCTGCTGACTGCTGTGCTCCGAAATTCTCAGCTTGCCCGTTTGGTAGGGCTGCAGCTCCTTCAAAAAAAAAGCTCGGCTACAGTTATACTAGTATTGTTCTTTTTATTTTACTATTGAGTTTTTTTTTTTGACAACATACTATATTGAGTTAAAAGCTGATACTACAAAAGCAATTGCTCGAGACTGGGTTCTACTAGGACTTGGGAGTTAGACAATGATGGTTTAGGCCAGTCTCAATGGAAGTTTTATAGGCGTTTCATACACATTAAATAGGGTGTCACATCAGCAAAAGTCTACTTTTTGCATGAAACTCTGAGAAGAGAGAAGGAAAAAGTTTTATCTTGGTGAAACTCTCTTGGCACGAATACCAACTATCTCTGAGTCGTGAAATTAAATGCCTATGAAACCACGAGATGAAACTCTCCATTGAGAGTACGGGTTTCATCCAAGTTTCATTTTATTTTATATGACATGATAGTCTTAGAAACAACGAAATGAAACTCACCATTGAGACCGGCCTTAGTGGAGGCTGAATATATACAGGTGGACCCCCTCTTCGGGTGGACCCCATGCTAGATGAGCTCGCGGTTTCCCTCGTCGCGCGCCCGCCTCTTGTTGCATTGGAGGTGCCCGATGAGGTCGCTGCGACAGTTGCTTTTACGTCTCCATCAGCCACCGCTCGGGGGGCGGGGGACGACTAGTGGACCGACTTGGTTGAGGCCGAGTTCGCCGTCCCACTAGTCACCGTCGTGTTGGACGATGCACCGCAGCCCCCAGCCTCCCGCCCAAGGTTCGGGACCTGGTGAGCTGCACGCGCAATCCGAGGTCGGGGTTGACCTCCCCGGTGCTCGACGCCGATCTTTGGTGGCGGCGAAGATGAGGTGCATTGCACACTCTTCGAGCCCGGTGCTCGTGCCGTGGTTGAAAAGTTCATAGCTGCTTTCAAGAGGCCGCTAGAGCCATCCATACTCTCCACGCCGGTCTTGAGAAAACATGCCCGCGCCAAGACGCCTCTGTGCTAATGCCGAAACGCAGCCGCACGGCTCGCTGCAAATAGTGGGTCCAGGCTCCATAGGCCAGAGGACCAGGCAAGGAGAGTTCTCAAGAAGATGGGTATCAAGTTCGAGGCTGAGCGTGTGGATGCGGTCTCCTTTGACGAGTTGCAGTCTGCCTTCACGGGTCCTCTTGCTGACATGAACAGGGGAGGCCATGGATCGCTTCCTTCTAGGCAAGAAGCGGCCTCCTCGGCTGGCCTGAGTGGATGTAGACTGCTCTCCCGGTCTAGTCGCGAGTTTGTTCATCATGTAATCGCCAAGCTTATTTCCAGTAGATAGGTTGTTCTTTCTCTTTTTGTTTGTTTTGATGTCCACTCGGCATCGTGAACTCTATTTGTATTTGGATTTGGTTTTCCTCCTCTTAATGAAAAACGGGTGAATGGCCCGGTCGCGAAAAAAAAGAATATATACCGGTCACGATGTTGAACACTGAATAAATTGAAGGCATCATTCAATCTAATGATTAATTATATTGAACTTCAGGGTCAGATTCCTTCCTCCTCAAATGCAAATGGAGTCAATGCCAACATGCAAGCAGCTCCTAAGCGATACAAGTCATAGAAAACTAGAATTTCGCCCTCAAAGTAGTTTCCTTAATTTGCCTTTCCTTTCAGTCTATCAAAAGAACTCAGCGGACAAAAATGACTGCTAGTTTGTTTTCTCCTCATTTGAGGTTGTGGAAAATCTGAGGTGAAGATGAGGAGATGAGCAAAGCTGCCTCTCTCTTAGACCTTCTTTCCTGTTTTGCTTTGGAAGGGTGAAGTTGATTCTTTGAATGTGACCAGGTTGTCTCTGTTTCCAGGATAGCTCCTCGGCGAAGTGGTTTAAAAAACATGGTACTCCCTCTATTCCAAAATGCTTGTCACTTACGCTTCCCGAGAAACAACTTTAACAAATTATAGATTAAAAAGTATTAATACTTATCATACATAATTAGTATCATTAGAAAGTTCTTTGAACCTAGTTTTTAACAATTTTTTTTTGAAGATATAAATGTTGCACGTATTTTGTACAAATCAAATCAGAGTTGTGTTGCGAAAACCGAAAAGCGACAAATATTTTGGGACGGAGGGAGTATGTTGGATGGGCACATCACATTGAAAAACAAGCTACCTTTGGTAAGTTATCTTCATGAAAGTATATTTATAGGTCTATACTCTAGATCAACATATGCACTGTTGTATGCTGTAGTTTCCTTTTTTTTTTATATGAACAATTTTTTGTGATGTTGTCTGCTGTAGTTTCCTCAATTGATTTTACCTTTATAATTCACAAAAAAAATGATTTTACCTTTATTTATAAGATGACTGTAAATAGTATATGTATCAGACTGTTGTTAAATGTCTGCTTGCCTTAATATACAATGTCTAATTTCTTAGGACGTTGTTTGTATTTGCATACATGGACCATGAGAATTATTATTTATTGCTAGACGTTTTACCTGAATATCGAATTGTGGGTCATCACATATTGTTAGAAATCTTTAATATCATTAATCGTGAAGGTATATCATATTAGCTAATGCAAGATACCTAATGTGATGACGCTGTCACATTATCCAATGCTCGAAGAATTTTGCACCCTAGTTTCAAATTTCCAAAGAATTTTGTACTCTATTTTAGGCATATTTAACCCAAGAACCTGGAATCCATAAAGTAGCAATCTATGGCGTTTATGGTGCGCCAAATTTACCCCAATTCTGATGCATTCTCCAGGGATGTACTCCCTCCGTCTCAAAATAATTCATCATGTTGACTTTAAGATGTCATGTTTGACCGCTTCGTCTTATTCAAATTTTTTATATAAACATCATCCATTTTGAGTACTGATGTCAAAGGAGTTCACGCTGCCATGCAAGAATGAAAGACCTGTGACCAAGGATCTACCTGGCAGGGTCGTGTTGCTACATCAAGACTGCCGTTGGCTACAAGTTTGTTACTAACCTACTACTCTTCCTTATCAGTTATCATCACTCGCAACAAAGGCATGCCGAAGCTGTGAAACAGAAGGACAAACCAACGAAGCCGATCCAACCAACTCCCTCTCCCTCCAGCAACATTGCCCTCCAGTCCAGGCTCTTGCTTTCCTCACTCTTGTCCGTGGCTCAACTCTTCGCTCCTCACACCATGCTTTACCGGAGCATCGATGGAGTACACATGTAAACTCCCACGAGTTCTCCGTCCTTCTCGTGTTTTTTTTTTCAACTATCACAAGGATGACAAGGAGCAACGTCGTGCTTGTGCCGGTGATACCCATATGGCATATTCCTGCTTTCTCGTGAGAAGGACCGGGCATTCGTCTTTGCATTGCAGGCAGAAGCAATCAGGAGGCTGCGGTGCGGCGTGAGACGATTTGACTGGGACTCTGAGAGTGATGATTGATGAAGGCATGCGAGTGGAATCATAGATCAATCAAGAACATAGTAAGTAAACATGCTTTTATCTCTGATCTACTACACCTATAAGGGTATCCTCATTAGGGGTTTATTTTGGAGTTCTCAGCCTTCTGATTGGTTCCCGTCACTGGTAACTGAAGTATAGCACCCACCATCCCATCTGTCAAAACGCAATTGAAGTGTCCCTTTAGATCAACGTTGAAACCCAGGCGACATGGCCATTATGTGCCCGCTGCACTTCATCTCCCACGCCACTACCTCAAAGCACTGTCCCAATTCACTGCTGCACCTGCACGTTCGGTTTTGAAAGAGGCAATCAAATCTTCCTACTATAAAATGAAAAGTTTGCACCTTGATTAGCCCCAATCCCTCAGCTTCCCGGCTGCATCGCTGCTCCCTTCCCTACAGGCTTCAGCAACTTCGATTGAAGGAGGATTTGGCTGCTGCATCGCTGCTGCCTTCCCATGAAGGCTTCAGGCGGCACCTCCTCCATTGTTACTGGCAAGGCATCTGCGGGACTGAATGAGGAGCGCGTCGGCGCGGGACTGAAGGAGGGTTCGGCCGGTTCCTGCGTGCCGGAGATCAAAGACCACGTATCGTCGCTTGGCGCACGCCATCCCCCGTGGACACCGCCCCCATACCCCGCCTCCTCCGACAAGGATTTCCCCGTCCATGTGCGGCCTACTCCAAAGCGTGCGATCATGATTTCCTCCTCTCCGCTACGAGGTACAGTGTTCTTGGGCTCTAGATTGAGATTCTGTTGTTGACGAAAGAAGCTCAAACAGACGAAGTGCCTTCTAGATTGGTGCGGGAGTAGCGGCGATAGGGTGGACGGTGCCTTCTTTTCTACGGGGAGACAAATGTGTCACTCCAGTGCTTTTTACGTGTATTTTAGCCCATGTTTTATACATTTGTTTTATTTATTTACGTTTTCTCGAGGTCAACAAAACATAGGCTTTCAACATTTTCTGATATATGTCTAAAAAAAAACATTTTCTGATATAAAAACGGTACATACATATTGCAGTTGCACTTGCAGGTCTACATACTGGCTACTTGATCAAGTGAGACGGTATGTATTGCAATTGCAGATCTACATACCGGCTGATTCTCGATGAGATTAAAACTCAAACCTCTATAAATTTCATTATCATACCCGCAGCAACGCGCGGGGAATCCTCCTAGTTTACAAGGAACCTTTCTCCCTTTATCTATGCATGTGTTTATAGATTTCCAACGGCTGCGGGCCGGGCTGCACCGAGCTCCATGCCTGACCTTGAGCCCAGGCCCATCCCACGGGCCAAAAATATGACAAGGTGGGCAACGTGCCATCTTGGGCCCATGGATCGATTTTTTGAAAAACACTCAAACATGATCATTTTTTACACAGATTCCATCAAACATATGAAAAATACATCATAGAATGACATGTACCACAATTTAAGATTCATCGGGCCTCACCAATATATGTACAATATTATATATACCAAATATGAAAATATCAGGACTAATATATCAAATATGTATAATATTATCACCCGGCAATTTACCAGGACCTTTCTTAGGTGCGGGGCGGTGCGGCGTGTGAAACGATTCCTGACTGGGACTCTGGGGTGATGTGTTTATTGGTGATAAATAGCTAGGCATTTGCAAATAGAGATGGAAAAAATAATAAAAAAAGTAACATTCAGATCAAGAACAAATAGTAACTCCCAAATAGCTAGCGACTAATAAATATCAATTTATCTCCAGAAACATTTACAAGGAACCTATTGTTTATTTTTTTTTTTTTTATCTGTATAAATGCATTTGTTTTTATGGCTTCGAGCTCTTTTTTCCTCTGGGTTTGACGGTTTGTTGTGCCGTCATATATCGCGGCAAGTGTGTGTGAACGCGGTGCGGAAGGCTGCTCGGCGCCTCGGCGCCTCGGCGGTGTGAACTTCACTGCAGGATATAGGAGTACACGTTATCACAAGAACCCAAAATTTCAGTCCGCTTAAAATCCCGCCATGGCTGCTTCTGATACACGTTTGTCGAAGGGACGTCACACTACAGTAATTAACCAGTTCACTGCACAGCAGGATTTGCAGCATGCATCGCCAGCTTCCAGACGACAATTGACAACTG
The DNA here is from genome assembly GCA_015847255.1 of Hyparrhenia diplandra. Lineage (NCBI taxonomy): Eukaryota > Viridiplantae > Streptophyta > Magnoliopsida > Poales > Poaceae > Hyparrhenia > Hyparrhenia diplandra. The sequence goes on along the minus strand of JADLZK010007795.1, from coordinate 68,226 downwards.
TAGTGTAGTGGCATTACATACTCCACGTCAAAAGCGAGCCCGCCTTCCTCTTCGTCCTCTCTTCAATCCCCACCTTCAATCCCCACCGGCCTAACCCAACGCGATCGAAATCTTCTTCCTTGCCGCCAGGCGCCAGCCACAGCCAATGCTATTGCGATTGCTTGCAACTGCAATTGCACGGCAGCCATTTTCAGAGCCGTAGCTATTAGCGATTCCTCAATTTTAGAGCCAGTCAAATCTCCTCATCCTTTCCCCACTGACCATCCAGGCCTTCCTCCCGCCCCTCCCATGGACGCCGCCGTCTCCACCCTCACCTCTCTCGCCATCTTCGCGAGCACCGTCGAGCACGGTCGGTGCCGGGCCGCCTCCGCCACGCTTTCTCGGTCGTTTTCCTCCCGGGGCACGGGCGTGTGACTGTGTCTCTGGCTGGCTCTGACGCCGGTGTTTTTTTCCTTTTCTTTTTCTCAGCCGCCTACAGGAGCGTGCACGGCTACAGGGTGGTCGGGAGGAAAAGCGGCGGGTGGGTCCGGTGGGAGAGGTGGGTGGAGCGGCAGTTCGTCCTCTCCCTCTCCTTCCCACCGTGCCACGAGGTCGCCCTGCCCGCCGCCGCGCCGCGGATACTGCCAGCGGGGTGGCGGACCCGGCCGGTGTTCCAAGAGGGACAGGCCGTCGACACCTGGCGTTGCGTTCTGGCATTCGACTCCGTCGCCGCCGTCGCACCATCCTCACCGCCGCCGCCTGTGCTCTCCCCCATCGCGTATGTACAATCACTGAATCAAATCACATAAGCTCGAAACTGACACTGCCGTTGCTTTCTCAAAAGGGTTGCTTTGATAGCCAAAAAGATTTACCTTCCAAATTGTTTCTGTTTAAGGGGAAGTAGAACTGCAACTGATGATTGGTTGTGAAACCTTTGATCTTGTAATTCCAGGAACCCGCAGCTGCAGTATCTGCCTAACCTGTACAACGACCTGCTCAAGGTGTTTCGGTTTCAGGAAGAGAAAAAGGTCTCACAGCTCGTTAATTCAAAAGAGCAACCCATCCGTTCTAGTGAGCAGGTGAAAGCTTCTGATCTTGTTGATGCATCTGAGTCCGATTCGGATGGCGATTCCCAATCTGACAAAGGTGATTGTTGTCTCTTCCTTAATTTGGAAATCTACTTGGGTCACCAGTGTTACCTGTATACAGGTTCCAATTTTTGTTTGCTGAGTTAAACAACCACACCTGGGATTATTGTGCCTTGGAGGATTCAAGTGGATAAGTGACATCCAATTCACGAGCCTTAGCTTTGGCACTCATATCACAATGACATGTGGGGTCAATCTGAGCCATTGACATGTGGGTCTGGGTGTCTTGAAAGGCTTACTGATTGGATATCATTTTAGAAATTTCTTGCGCTAGATTATGACACATTTTTCGGGTTCCAAATCTTATTTGGCACGTGTCCAACTCTGAAACTTGTCTAACTCCAAACCGCATTTGAGGTGGTGTTTGTGAGGGCATCTACAATGGAAGGATGCTTAAAGTTATAGCCTTAAATGGCATGTGGGTCAGCGTGTCAGAATATTGAAAGGCTTATGGATTGGGTGTCATTTTAGAAATTTCTCAGGCTAGGTTATGACATGTTTTTCAGGTTCCAAATCTTATTGGCATGTGTTGAATTCTGAAAGTTGTCTAATTCCAAACCGCATTTGAGGTGGGTTTGTGAGGGCATGTACAATGGAAGGATGCTTAAAGAAAAAAGGCTTAAAGGGAGTGAACAATAGAGCTATATATTCCCTAACCTCTTTTGAATCTTTTCAATGGGATTAACAAATTTTCCACGGTAATATTCAGTTGTTCAGGTTGAAACTGTCACTTTGCTCACTAATGCCACCCAAGTGATGGGTTCTACACGTGGTGGAGATTAATCCCCCACCCCCTCTCGGGGTGACAAGAGCATTTAATTTAATTGTATTAAGTACTTACAAAATGATAATCTGCCTCCCTTTATTTTCCTATCCAAGCTCCGCCACTGGTTGTACATGGCCTAAGCCTCTCTCAACTCAGTACTGTCACTGCCAATTGGCCCTGCAAGACTGCAGCTTTTCTGTTTATATTGCCTCTTATCTATAATGGGAAGGATTACAGTTAAGGCTGGCCAAAGTGGCCCTAGTTTCTAGCTCACAACTATAAGCAACTGGCTCTAACTTCCTAGAGACCAGGCAACTGCTAACAAACCTGAACTGAAAACTCAAAGACTGACTCTTACCGAATGTGCAGGGAATACTTCCATCAGTGTTAGATTCTAACACATTTGTTGGATTCCATGTCCTATTTGACTTGTCCAGGTGCGAAGCTGGGTACCCGCACCTGAATCAGTTTGTGTCAGTGATTGCTAGTATCTGCAGTTTGTGTCGGTGCTTTCATTTTTCTTTTAAATGACACCAATCACTTGACACATGCCTTTCCTCCTATTTGCGGCCACATTTCTTGCTAAGTTTGAATTTCCCCTGTAAAATTAACAAAGATGGAGCCTTCTTGCATGTACTGATATAGGATGAGTTGGGGTTTTAGACATTTTGTGCAAAATGGCATGATCAATCAAGGTATTTTCGTTGGTAGCCCAACAATTACTACTATTGCAAAAAAAAAAGACGTCCTATATTGTATAGGTTGACACTAACAACAATTGCAGACTTGGCATATTAGAAGTGCCTTCAGAGGAATTTAGCATTAGACTGGAACTGGTGTTTGATCATGGGTTTAGGTGTGCAGCAGGGAAAACATGGAGCTAGACTGGTAGGGGGTGTCAGCAATATAAATTTGTGAGTCCAATATATCATTGTCCTCCTAAAAAAAGAGTCTCTAACCCTAGGGGCTGGCTGCTTAGTAATGACCTCCCCAAAGGCATTGTATTAAAGGTGACTCAACCACTACTACTCTAGATAAGTATCCACATGGTTGAGAAGAATGCCCTCCCCAAAGGCATTGTATTAAGGCCAACCTGTATGAGGACAGGACCCATAACCAGCCAACAGCATGGCCATATTGTTGTCTTCCTAATATTGGTACACTATTTGCATGGCATGTTCAAGTATCAAAGGATTCACAATTTTTCCTGTTATGTCGATAGGCCATCGACAGTACACTTAATTAAAGATTAGGTTGATAAAAATTTGAGGGTGAACCTAATTGGTAATCCATCCTCCAAAGAGGTATGGCAAATTGGCAAATGAGCACAATGGATGCATTTGCAATACTTGAATAATCACAATCCAACACAGTTTCTCTAGGCACAGGATGGACAAAGCTGCTGCAGGAGTCCTCATCCTTCAGCAGGACAACAATTTAGATTGCCACGTATACCAGATGGAACATATGTAAAGAGCTTAACCATCAGGATTTTTATTGGCAAGAATTGTGCACAGATCTTTGATGTTATGAATATATTTTGATGTAAAGCTCCTAACCTGCTGGTTAGGCAATTAGGGGCTCTGATATACAACTCTTGTAACTAATTAACAATGCCCATGCCATGTTGCTCAAAAACAAGAGTTAACATAGAAATAGTTATTTTGATAATTCAGCAATACATCATTTTATTGTAGCTACAATAGAAACAGAAATTTTGATAGGCAGCTTTGGCTGGCTAACATAGTGTTGTACTGGATTTCAGTTTTTTCTCTGTTTCTCTTTACGTTTTGGTTTTATATGCCTTGTCTCCTCACCACGGCAGCCTGTGAATTTTCTTACCCAGCTTGAATGAGAAGGCAGTCCGCCTGTAAGTTTCCCTAATAAATACTGTGTTCTGACCATCCCTGCTCTTATGAGGAACTAAGTTAGCTCAGATGGTATATGATTCGAAATTGGTACAACCACACATCTTGTTTGAAGAAATTTTCTTTCATTTAGATTAAGAAAGAGTGCAAAGAGAACTCAGTAATTGGATATCGTACAACTGTATCTTCTTGGCAATTTAATCATCTTGTTGTCCTTGTGTTAACAAAATAAAAGGTTAACATGAGATAGGCTAAAATTCAGCAAACATTTTTTTTTGGTTCTCAATCTCTGAAATTGGTTACTTTGGCACCTACTTTTGTTAGTATTATGTACTTTTATGCCCTCTGAGATCAGTGGTGCAGCTAGAACTTAGGTTTTAACCAGGGTCACACCATTCACTCTTTTAATTACATGACAGATTTGCTAAGCAATTAAATGATGTAATAAAAAATTAACAAAGTTAGGGAAATGCATGAGATCTATATAGTAATAATTTAAAAGATTTGCTAAGACATTAAGGGATGTAATAAAAAATTAACAAAGTTAGGGAAATGCATGAGATCTATATAGTAATAATTTAATATGTGTAATGTTTTGTTGTTGCTATTCACAGAACTTACCTGTTTACTCTTGTTTCAAGGAAAAGTTGTTTTACCCCAAACTTATATTGAAAGTCCATTCTTGTAGATATTACTGGTGGGTTTTCTACAATGTACTTCTTTCATCCTCTGCTGGTAATAAAAGTATCAAACTTCAAGAACAAATCAATAATATTTTTTTCTTGAATACGCAAAAGATTTGTGTATCATTGTGTAAGAAGAAGATTTTAAACATATAGACAACATACTTCCATCGGACTTAGGAGGCAAATCAAAGTAATAAAAAGTATAGTGCCTTTGGAAGTTTGAGTTGTCATTATATGTTTGATTTGTTTCATTACTCATGTCTCCTCTTTTGCTACCTGAATATTTGATAGTATATGTGTGGTATATGCAGAACTTGCACCACCAGTTCAGAAGCATACAAGAGCCAACCGGAAGCATATAGATAGCATTACTTTAGTTGATATAGCCCAGTACTTCCATCTTCCACTCCGAGATGCATCAAGGACACTCAAGATTGGGGTCAGCATACTGAAGAGGAAATGCCGACAATATGGGATACCTCGATGGCCCCACCGGAAAATCAAGTCGCTTGACTCCCTCATTCATGACCTTGAGGTAAACCTGATGGTATTTCTGTTTCACTTCACTTGTGAATTCTCCAGGGGATGACCATCACTCACAATTGCATATTTTGTTGAACAGTATGTGTTGGCAAATGAGGATGATGAGGAGGAGGAGAAGCAGCTGCAGAAGGACAGGTTGTCTGCTGCGATAGTGGCCCTGGCAAAGCGGAAGAGCATGCTGGAGAGCGAGAAGGAAACCATACAGCAGAAACCAGCCATGGACCTGATGGCTGAAACCAAGCTGTTCAGGGAAGATGTTTTCAAGAGGAGATATAGGGCCAAAAGTTCAGTCATGGATGATATGGATTTCGATATGGATTAGCGTTTCTCTTTAGCTGATAATAGCTGGTGGTGAAAACATATGGCTGGCTGAACCTTGGTTGTAAAGAGATAATCGCTCCATGTGTACCGCCAGTCTATGTGATAGTATCTGGTAGCTGCTCTCTTCATAAACATAGTTTTCTTCTGATGGTGCCTGTTAATTGTACTCTGCTGAGGTGAACTGAACTGACTGCAGAACTGAACATAGCATGGTTGGATGCTGGCGTTACGAGTTAACCAATCTAAGGGCATCCATGCGAGAATGTCGCCCCGTGCCTGATGCTGATGGTGAAAGACCTAAAGTCCTGAAACCACGGAAGTTGGGCAGTTTATCACGTCATTTTGACAGACACCATACTGCAGGAAATTTAACAGAAATTTCACGCGGCGGCACAACGCCGTTCCGCGACGTGTGTCCAAACTGCAAAAGTTGATTCCCGCTTTTGGCCGGACAAGCAATATATACGAACCAGCTTTTTTTTGCAAAAGCTCTCATGTCTCTTTCAGGAATCAGGACAATCGCCAGCGCCTAAGGCGAGTGGACTAGGAGAAAAATAAAAGGGATTGGACTAGGAGGAAAAAAAACGACTTTTTTTTTTTTCCCTGGACTTAATAATGTCATCAAATATTTCATGCTATGCGTGTAAATGTTAGTAATTGTGGGTAGCAGATAAAGCTAAGCTCAAATTAAGCTAATGACCGTTAGCTTAACTGCAGAAGCAGCACGAGTGGTTGAGAACGTGTTTAGGTGCTGCGCATTTGTTCTTTTCTGACGGAAGCGTGTGGCGTGGGCGTGGCAGGCCTGTTGTGCACAATCAACTGAGCCGCGTGGAAATCGCGTCATCCTAGTATTATATGATCCTACTATGAGGGAGCTGCAGCCAGATATATACGGTCATCATCACAATAAATAAATTACTAGGAGAAATAAATTACGTGAGGTCGCCAGCAGTACTAATCAACTAGGAGCAAGTCAATCATCACCGCAGTTAAGGACTGCTTTTTCTTTTTTATGAAGTCAATGCATATCAAATTCTCAGATCGATTCGATCTCGATACGTTGGGTCTGCTGCTGCTGCTGCGTGCAAGAGCTAGGATAGGACACGGACGATCCATCGGCCCATAAAATCATGACAACTTTTTACTAAACACAAGTCAACTTTGCTTTGCTGACATTGCTGTGCTTGCTTCTAATAATCTAATTGATATGATAACTTATATACTACTGTCAAACTGGTACTTTCTATCTAAATCGTTACCGAAGCCATGAGCTTTACATGAGCTCCAATGGGATCGAGGTTAATGTTCAAGGCTGGGCCCCACTTGCATATACAAAAGGCGGATGATCTGGTTGCTTTTGTTCACTAGTGGTGGTAGGCTTCGCATCCCGGGATAGTGTGGGCTCCATGAAAAGTCCGAGCTCTGTGCTTTTTGAGCTCTGACCTTTCCAAGCTCATGAAACAAATTCAATTCTAGACTACTACTACTAGATTGGAAAGATTTTGTTCATATGAGGCCCAAAAAGGCCGAAAGCAAGAGAGATACCGTATCCATCCAATTGTTGGGAAAAAGGTGTGATTGTCCTCGCTAGCTCCAACTTAACTTGGGTTCGTTCAAAACCTCGTTCAGTCGGCGCTGTATCATTTCACCTAGTGACAACAGAATTTTTTTTCATTTCACCACGGTAGAAGTTCAGCACTTGTAAACCTGTCCGTTTCAGGCACAGCTCTTTCGGCGCATCAGTCTAGAGAACGATTCGAACGATCAAACCTGCAGCAGCAGAGCACAGCCCCGTCCGTCGTGCCCTGTTGATGTGCCCGACGTCGGACCACCCAAAAAAAAATCCTCCACCGGCAGTACAGTACGTGTGTGTGGCCTGGCCGGAGCTAGACAAGTCCAACACGTGCCCTATAAATCGTGACAAGTTGCCTCGAAATCCACCAGAAATGATGCGATAAATAAATAGATGTGAACGATGGCAGAGGAAAAAGCAGAGTACGTGAGAGACCTCGCAAGTTGCCAAACGGCATTTGATTTGACCTCGACCTCGCTCGCCCAAGTAAACGCACGTCCTTCCATTCCTTCTTCCTCGATCGCCAAAGTAAACGATGGCACTGCGCTTTATTAGGCGAAACATGATGTCAAGTGTGTTGACACAAACACACTGCCGTCTCGAGCGCGCGCAGACAGACAGATGCATGCATGCCATTGGCTTGCCCCCACGACGACGACAGCAGCAGCAAAGCAAGCACGCACCAACCCGTCCATAGGCAGGTCTTCCATAACGCGTAAGCCTCGGCGGCGCTCGCACGGGTACAGGGTACGGGCCGCCGGCCGCGTCCTCCCTTTTTATATCGCATCGCAGGAGAGCTAGCAGAAGAAACAGAGGAACCCCAGGCAGGAGAAGAGACACACACACACACCAGAGAACATAGTAGTGAGGCGCCGTGGACCGAGCCGACCGAGGCGCCCCGCGCTGCAGCTTCCTTCCATGGGGAACTGCCTCGGCTCGGACGAGGCCCAACTGGTGGTCGTCAAGAACTCCGGTCACCATGGACAGCAACAAGGTACCGTGTCTTGCCAATACCAACGCATGTCCTGGATTGCATTTCCCTCTTACTTTCTCTGCTACCAGTACGTCGGTCTTGCATAGTTTCTTGCTTGATTCCTGCATCGGCTGGTTTCCTTGGCTTTTGACACGATTCATTCAACCGGAGGATCGAACTGCTCATGACTGTTACCTCCAGCCAAATCCCACCGCTCATGACTGTTTTTCTTTCTTTCAACGACAGCAGTTCCCGCCATGACAGCACCCAAATCGGAGGGTTCCATGAGCCCAGTTGCCCCCAGCAGCAGCAGGTCTCCCGGGTCGTCCATGAACAGCAGCAGCGCCGCCGGCGACGACGACGGGCCGAAGCGGCAGCACCAGCAGCGGGTCCAGGCCCCTCGCCGCGGGCGACGACGCCGCGGCGTACCCGGAGGGGAGGATCCTGGAGACGCCGGACCTCCGCATCTTCACCTTCGCGGAGCTCAAGGCCGCGACGCGCAACTTCAAGCCGGACACGGTGCTGGGTGAGGGCGGGTTCGGGCGGGTGTACAAGGGCTGGGTCGACGAGAAGACCATGAACCCCACGCGCTCCGGCATCGGCATGGTCGTCGCCGTCAAGAAACTCAACCCGGAGAGCGTGCAGGGACTGCAGGAGTGGCAGGTGCGTATGTACTCGTTATTCGTATGAACACGCCGCCGCGATTATCCAGGCTAGCCACTACTATTCTAATTAGTGCCATCAGCAGCTCGCTAGTTAATTAGTTGCAGCTGATCATCGCGCCGATCGTGACGGCCGGTGACGTGGACAGCGTCGTGCGTGCGTGGTTTACCAACCGGAGTTGGCTTCTCTTTTGATTCAGACAAGCTCGACGACGACGAGCTGGGCTGGGACCATCGAATCATGGATCCGTAGCTAGCTTGCAACCCCGGTATAGGCGGTAGAAGATTCCAATCCCATCCATACCGCGTGTTCACATGGGCGGCCGGTGCCCCAATCCATCCATCCATCCATCCATCCATCGTTTTCAATTGTTCATACATATTGCGTGGGAACGGGAGACAATAAGCCGCCGCTCCGTAGTAGGAGCTGCCGAGCTGGTGCCAGCCGGCCTAGCCTCCGGTCTCTGATCGCTTCAGTCCCCGGCGTCTCCGCGCGGTGGCGTTGCGTGGCGCGCCGTGGAGCGTGTCCGTGGGCGATCGCCCGTTCCGCGCCGCGTTCGCCGACTGACTTTTCTGTGGGAATTTTGCAGTCTGAGGTGAACTTTCTGGGGAGGCTGTCGCATCCCAACCTGGTGAGGCTGCTGGGCTACTGCGTGGAGGACAGGGAGCTGCTGCTCGTGTACGAGTACATGCCCAAAGGCAGCCTGGACAATCATCTCTTCAGAAGTGAGTCTTTTTTCGTCTTTTGGAAATGCGAATGTCTATCTTTTTTGTCTGGTTCCTCGCAAGTACACACCCATTGATTTGATTTGACAAAGACTGTGTTGACTTTGTTGAAAGCTACTGTACTATATGCTGTTTAGCTGTTTTTTTCTCTTTGTCCCTTTCTTCTTATCGAGATGCATGCATGTCGCAATCAGCCATCTCAGGCAGGCTATGTGGCCCGGTTTAGTACCGGACTTTTTGTGTAGAATAGAATAGAATAACACAAGACGATCTCTCTTGCGATTAAACAGAGGGCGGCTCCGTCGAACCATTCTCGTGGAACCTTCGGCTGCGCATCGCCATTGGCGCGGCGCGTGGCCTCGCCTTCCTCCACTCGTCGGAAAAGCAGGTCATCTATCGAGACTTCAAGGCCTCAAACATCCTCCTTGACACGGTAACTTCGCCGTCCTTGGCCTCATGTATCTCCTCCCATCATCACAACACAAACCCACCCATGCTTTCTTCCCCCGCAGAATTACAACGCCAAGCTATCCGACTTTGGTCTCGCCAAGAATGGCCCGACCGGCGGCGACAGCCACGTCACCACCCGGGTCATGGGCACCTACGGCTACGCTGCGCCGGAGTACGTCGCCACAGGTACAAAGTCCACCGTCCTTCAGTATTCCGTATACGTATTTCCACCCAACTTATACGTCGTCTTGCTTTGGGTCGGGTCTCCAGGGCACCTGTACGTGAAGAGCGACGTGTACGGCTTCGGCGTGGTGCTGCTGGAGCTGCTGACGGGCCAGCGGGCGCTGGACACGGGCCGCCCCGCGCAGCAGCACAACCTGGTGGAGTGGGCCAAGCCGTACCTGGCGGACCGGCGGAAGCTGGCGCGCCTGGTGGATCCCCGGCTCGAGGGCCAGTACCCGTCAAGGCGGCGGTGCAGGCGGCCCAGCTCACGCTGCGCTGCCTTGAAGGGGACCCCAGGAGCCGGCCCTCCATGGCGGAGGTCGTGCTGGCCCTCGAGGAGATCGAGCAGCTCAAGGTCCGGCCCAAGGGCGCGCCGTCGCCGCGGGACCGGGACCGGGACGAAGCAGCGCGGAGCGGGCACGGCCACGGGAGGTCGTCGCGGCCGAGGTCAGCGTCGCGTTCGGGGAGCAGCAGCCACCACCACCAGTCTCCGAGCACCAGGTAGCACGTCGGCACTGATCGATCTGATCTGACCGGCAAATTTTGAGGAGGGCATCTCCCGGCGAGTGGAGGATGGTATAGAGCATGCTTGCGAGGTGCTTTTGGTCGCTTTTGTAGCAGGTCGTTGTTGTTTCTGCTGCGTGCAGATCGGCTGATGATTGATGAGGCCACAAGGGTCCATGTATGTATATGTATTGTAGATGGCCCAAATGTTGGCTGGTACATGCTCTTCCTTCTCAATCATCTCATTTTTTTTTTCAGATTTTGTTGCACATAGGCTAAGTAGTTTCAGGAGTCTACTAATCCAATGTACTATAATAAGTTATTCACTATTCAGGAAGATTAATAATTATTCAATCGAGTAAAACAGGAAGGAATTTACCTGGACTAGCTGTTGTGGTCAGGTCGATGGCTCGATGCATGCAGGTCAGTGTCAGTCGATCACTAGTGGATCAAGCCGATCGTCAGCTGTCAGGCCCCCCTGTCTGAGGAGGATGATGAATGCCCGTTCGGCGACTCGGCCCTTCTTCGGTCCGTGGTATGGACTGGGCCGGTGGATGGACTTCCAGTTGTGCCGTTGCATGGGCTTCCGAGATGCCTTCGCTGGGACACGAGCAGAGAGCTCGCTTCTCGGCGTTCCCGCGCGAATTCATCGTGTTCGTTCGGTGCCACAAGGTGTGCCTGCGCTTTCAAGACGCCTTCGCTGGGACACGAGCAGAGAAGTGCCGTTACACTCGCACGCCGCGACAACAAGATGCAGCAATCGATCTTGTTCATCATGTTCTTTCTGTTTTGGGGGCATAAAGATGCATTGCTTTCGTAGAATCTCACTGGTAGCTTAAATAGAAATGCAATTTTAGGCGTTCTGTATGTATTTTCATCCCAGTTGCGTCGATTGTAATTCTGACTCTCCCCTTCTTTTCCGAAACCACTGTATCGATTATAGGTTTCTTAATTGGCACGGTGCTTCTCCGAATTAGATTCGATATGTGCAACTTCTTTGAGAAAGTTAATTAGCCCTTGTCCGAACATAACTATAGCCTATAGCTGGGTTTGTTCGTCCCTTCTATGTATCTATAAATAAAACAAATAAATTTCGGGCCCCCCCCATTTGTATTTAGCCCAACTGTCCTACCACCTGCTCCTTTTGGCCCATTCGCTCGCGAGAGACTTGGGACTCTTCTCCGATTAACAAACGAAATAGTCCGGGGGGTGTGTGTGGTGGTGGTGGTTAGCTACCGACCGGGCAAGCCCACCTAACGGCCCACGAAGGCCCGCCCGCGGCATCGCGCCGTCATCAACCTCTCGCCTCCCATCGTCTTCCTCCCCCCCGCCTCGCCGCCTCCGCCCACGGCCATTTTCTAGGGCTCGCCGGAGCTCCAACAGCCCTAGGGCGCCCCCAACCTCTGCCTCCTCCCTCCCCTTTCTTCTTCTCCCCAGGAAACCCTAGCCGCCATTTTCGCCACCGCCTCCGAGCTTCAACCCCTTGGGTGCATTAGATGGGGAATTTAACTTTGAATTCAAATTTTGGGGAAATTTAACAAACAATTTTTATAAATATTGCTTTGGCAAGAGTTCAACATCTCTATCCAAATTAGATCATTTGCCTTCCGAAATGCATTTTCTGTTTTGACAAAGTACTTGTCTATCAAACGTCTGAAGACAACAGGGTCAAAGACATGTTGCTCTCCATTGATAAACCTTGACTTCTGGGTTGCTAGTAATGCCTCTCGACCTCTTGTGGGATGTCTTGGCAATAGTGGGCAATATGCCTATTGAGATGAGAATTGCCTCCGCCCGTACAAAAGATAAATGGAGCTTGCAATATTTGCAAATGACCTTCTCTTTGCCATCTACCATTTCGAGTCAACATACTCCCTCACCTTAGCCCTTCTTTTGGTTGAAACTCTTGACTAATCAGTTGACATTGCATCACGACCGTTGTCAATCATTTCTGGTGCCGATGAAATCCTCTCCATGATATCAGTTGCTAGGATGGAATTTATACCACTTTGCAGCTCACTGAACAAGCTTGTCCAACTGCAAGACATAAGAAATTGAAATGCAGAGAGACATATCAGTGCAACACATATGTCCGCATTGTAGATTGTAGAAAGACATATCAGTTGACGCCAGTAGCATTGAGTATATATCTATTCAGTAGCATTGAAAACAATAATATATCCTTACATAAGAGATGGGGAGAAAAATGTTGTCCAGGTTGTCACAGATAATGCTTCAAACTTTTTTTAAGCCTCTTAAATTCTTCAAACTATAAAGTTGCTGGTAATCTCTTGATGACAAAAAGAAAAAGGTTGTATTGGGGCCCCATGTGGTGCTCACTATATAGATTTGATGCTTGATGACTTCGAAAAGAAATTTGATCTTCACAAAGACAACAATTTGAAGTGGTAGAAAAATATGAACCTGAATACACAAGAACTATGCTTCCTTCATGGACGAGGGAGTTAACAGGAGAGAAGGACTTAGTTCGTCTTGTAGTAACAAGGTTTGCCACAACATCACTTCATGAAAACCATCGTCCCGTAGTAACAAGGTTTGCCACAACATCACTTCATGAAAACCAAGGTGCTTTGATAACGTGTTCTACTCAGATAAATGGAGGAGCACTTAAAGTTCAGTGGCATTTGGTCGTTTTTACAGTTGTTGTGGGGAGTCTATAACTTATTTTCTAGGGGGGTGGTGTGTGTGGGTTGGGTCTCACTGACCCATGTAACATTTTTTCTATGATAATGAAATAGCGGGCAATTCTCCCCGCACCGCTCGAGAAAAAACTTATGCACTTAGTTGATTCTCGATAAAAAGCCCTCTATGTCATACATTTATGAGTAGATGAACCTTGCAAAAACAAGAATCGAAGAAAATTTCAACAATAAGAAACACTATATGCCTATATTCAAAATCATTGATGATATATGGGAATCACAACTTTTTAGGCCTTTGCATGCCACTGACTATTGTTCGAATCCAGCCATTCATTAATTATAGCTCGATTTCAATATGATAAGAGTGGTTTAAGGGGGCTGTCCATTCTTTTCCTTGTGAATAATCTTTAGCATTATTTCTTCCTCATCGCTTCTCAGCCATTTTATGGAATAAGATTTTGTTGATCTCCAGCATCCTTCATCTGAAAAAATAGATCACATTAGAAGTGCAAAGTTGTATGCAACAACTATAGAATGGGTAGGAATTGGGTTTATACTCACCAAAAAGTACAAGCGTTGCATGTGAAGAATCTCCCTAAATTCGAATTTGCAAAGATAGCTTCTCCACCACATCCTCCTCATCTCCTTCATCCTTAGAGCTCACCCCCTCCTCCGCCTCCTCCTCCACGTCATTCTCAAAGCTCTCCTCCTCCTATTCCACCTCCTCAACCTCATCCTCGTTTTTCTTCTCCATGTTGCAATCCCCCTCCTCTTCCTCCCCCTGCTCCTCCTCCTAGATCTCATCCTCCTTTTTCTTCTCCGCACTGCCATCCCTCTCCTCTTCGTCTCCCTCCTCCCCCTTTGCCATTCACACCAAGCTTTCCTCCTATTCCTTTTGCTCCTCCACTCCTCCCTCCCCCTCCTCTTCCTCCTCCAATAGCGGACACAAGTAAGCCACATAGAGTGCTTCACTACCTTCCAAGAGAGCGAAATAGAATACGTGTTCCCGTGGTGCTCTCAACGATTGCTGGGGATAAGCACTAGCGTCCATAACCTTTGGAAGAGTTGCCGAGCACCACATGGGGCCCTAATACAACCTTTTTCTTTTTGCCAACAAGATATTATCGGTAGCTTTATAGTTTGAAGCATTTAAGAGGCTTAAAAAAAGTTTGAAGCGTTATCTATGACAACCTGGACAACATTTTCCTCCCCAATATTTTTCTCCCCAACTCTTATGTAGGGATATATTATTGTTTTCAATGCTGCTAGCGTCAACTGGATTTGCTTGGTTGAGAATGATAAGCCGAAAGATGAACACAACCTATTTGACCAAAGTGTAAGTAGACTATAGAGATACAAGCGAGGCGGGTACTGACAAGTTCGACACTCCGACCTCCTAGGAACTGCGAAACACTAGGGCCACTCCGACAACTCTACGTAGAAGGAACCTTTCTTCTAGCCTTACCTCTCCCACTCTCTAGAATTGGAATAGGAAGAAGTAGAGATAGAAGACTCTCGCTCTCTTGCTCACTTGTGCTTGTTGCCCCTTAATGTGTGCTGAGGGAGAGAATAGAGACCTCCCTTTATATGTTGGAGAGAGAGGGGGGGGGGGTCTTTGGAAAATGTCACCTCCCCCATTATGGCCAAACCGAGCAGGAATAAGTGGTTTCAAGGTGCACTCAACCTGGTCACCGTGTCAACTGACCTTCTTTGCCATAATGTGACCGCCTTGAGAAGATTGGGCCTAGGTCGTTAGAGCCCTGGCGCGCGTGCGCCAGGCCTCGGGCCTCTCATGCTCGGTCTTCTCTGGTGGGCCTTATTCGTTGTCTTGGGACTTGTGCAGGTGGTCGTCGAGATGGATCTGTGGTCCACCGAGGTAAGTTGGCTTGGGCTTGATTTGTTTCTACTTTGGGCCAATTTCAAATATTATTATATTTATTCTTTTTCTTGATATTTTGGCCTAAAATGTGTATTCGTTGTGTTGTACCTGCAAGACCAAATAAACATCAAAACCATGGAAGATGTGAGAGTATAAGTCCTATTTCTAGGTTGTTTTGGTGTAGGTTGATGGCATTTTGTCCGCAGTTGGTTACCATCAACAATGCACTAGTGACTGCCTGCCTTCTCCTTTTGTTCCGATTCTTGATCAACCTGCAACCACTTATATGTATATATGCAATCTGAAGCTAGTAACCTATAGGAGACCATAGGGAATCACAAATACACAAAGACAGACAAGAGACACGATATT
Organism: Hyparrhenia diplandra; assembly: GCA_015847255.1. Classification (NCBI taxonomy): domain Eukaryota; kingdom Viridiplantae; phylum Streptophyta; class Magnoliopsida; order Poales; family Poaceae; genus Hyparrhenia; species Hyparrhenia diplandra. Next base: position 52,891 of record JADLZK010007795.1, on the reverse strand, counting down.
TGTTTACCGGAGTTCAGTCCTCTTTTGAGAACCTACATCTCTGTTGAGGAGGCTACTGGCAGCCTAAACGACGAGCCCTTCTTGACCACGAAGGTCACTCTAGCCGGAGTCTTTTCCAACTCCTTTCCCTCATTGTAGTAGATGATTCCTTGCGAAAGAATCAGGCCGGTACAAACAATCCAAGGCAACCACAATCCCTTGGGTGCTCTCCGGCGACGCTTAGCCGTCTAGGATCAAAAGTCCAAGAGTAACAAATGCGAATCACGAGAATAGGAAATATGCACAAGTACTCAAGGTGGCTTTCTCTCTTGTTTTGAATCTCACATAAACCCACACTTCGATTTTGTAAATTAGATCAACCACTCACTTAGAGAGGGTTTAGGAGAGTTGGGGAGGCTCAAAAATCGCTATCATCATTAGAATCAACATCCCCCAAAGATGGAGGCATGTGGCAATTTATATCCACTTTGGAAAAGTAGCCGTTATATAGCCGTTGCAGACCAACGACTACTTTTTGAATCTGAGATGCGCAGACAGATCACCTGTCGGTACTGCCAGCCTTTTGCTGGTACAACCAGTCCAGGCCGGTACTACCGATGGACAAACTTCGCCAAACCACTTTGTTTTAATTGCAGAAGGTTTCTGACAGGATTTTAAGCATTTTGGAATATCAGAAAACATTTTGCGCTGAAACCGAAAATGCATACCGGACGCGCCTGGTATGACCGGGCCAGCGAATTAACAAAGTTAGATTTTGTCGCCCAAATCAATTTAAACTCTCATGGGTTGTCTTGAGCACTTATGTATAAATATCTATCAACATGATGCATCCCTCTTAATAGTATGGCATACCTATTATCTCAAATCAAAATGAAGTCCGACGATTGATTCACTTGAGTTGCTTTTCTCAAACTTTAATGCTAGGTGTTTGATCTTGAACAATTTGAGGGTGCTAACCATGTCATCTTCTTTTTTCATCTTTAGCAAAGCCTTCTTGAGCTAGTGACTTGATCGTATACATGAAATTGAGTTCCACTCCAAATACACCAAGTCACTTTTATCACTTGTACCTAGGTTTTGATTCTTCATCTCATGACCAATGGCTTGAATAGCTTTGACTAAATGCAAGTGCTTTCTTCTTCACTTTTAGCTAGGTTACTCGGTCGAGTCGTCACTTGTCTTTCACCCTTGCTTAGTACCTTGAAGCTTTTCCTTGCTATATTCACTACCTCAACCCAAACCATCACTTGATGTTGAACCCTTGAATAGCTTTATCTTTCTAAGCTGGATGATGGAACTCCCCACATATAGATGAGCCTTTGTATGAAATCCATTTGCATTGTTGTTTTGTGTTTGAATCAGATTGTTTCCACAACAATACATCATTTTGACTTTTTTTACAATATATTACAAGTAACTGTGAAATAACCATCTTACTGTCCACACTTAGCAAACTCATTAGTTCCTTAATCATGTTGTCATTAATCATCGAAAACCCACATAGGGGGGCCTCAACCATGATAAGATTGTTGACGGTTCGCTGACATAAATTGCATGAGCGTGGGGCCCTGGTCCTGAGAGCGACGTCATCGTTGGTAAGTTAGGTTATGATCTACAAAATATTGTTTGTTTTTAAAAATATAAATTAAAATATTTCGTAAACAGATTCAGAACTTTTGTGTACGTGAACAACATAAATACAACCTACTTTGATTACACCAACTATAAAAATATTAACTAAAAAATATAGTTGTTTGGATCCACCTAACTAAAATTTAGCTAGCTAAAATTTCAAAGCTAAATTTTAGACACATGTTTGGGGGTGTTTAGTTGGTAAAATATTTTTGGGTTTGGCTATGTAGCACTTTTCGTTTGTATGTGGTTTGTTTCATCATGAACTAACTAGGCTAAAAAAAATTTGCCAAACACACTTTCCAGTCAAAACGTGCAAATAATTTTTATGTTTACCTATATTTAATGTTTCGTACATGCATCAAAAAGATTTGATATGACAAGCATGTAGCAATTTTTGTGTTCACTTCTCGTGAACTAAACAAACGCTTAGCTCCGAAACCTCGTCACAACACCGTTTGGAAGTGTTTCGACCGCACATGCAATTTTGTCAAAAAAAAACACACACACACACAGGCGCACAGTGTCAGTTAATTGTGCCTCCAGTTGACTGCCATTGCCTCTCTTACAGCTCCGATTCCCTGAACAGTCACCCACCGTAATACTCCCTCCGTTCAAAAAAAAAAAAGTGTCGTTTTCGGTTTTTCAAGCATTATGTTTGACCGTTCGCCTTATTCAAAAAATTAATGCAAATTTAAAAATAAATAAATCATTATGAAAATATCTCTAATGATAAAATATGTCATAACAAAATAAATAATATTTATACAAAAATTTAAATAAGATGGATGGTCAAACCTGATTGTTAAAAAAACTTACAACGACACTCAGTATACAACTTCACTTTGATTAATATAAACTGAACTCGGCACATACCGGGCCCATTCAGCTTGGTCTCACACCTAGTACTCCGTATATCTTTTTTGACCGAAGTGTACTCCGTATATCGCGTAGACGCGTGAAAGAAACCAGATATGATTTAGTCACTACGATCTGCTTGGTTTGCCCTGATGCATTTGATCCATTTGATGAAATGAAATTAATATTAATGGGCTGTTTGATATTGATTTATCATATACATTTCAAATCTAGATATATTACCATTTTTGATGAATCAGAATGGCTTGTGAGATCGTTTGGCTGGTAAGTTAGGTTATGATCTACAAACTTTTTTTATTTAAAAGTTATATAAATGAATATATTTCCTAAATAAATTCAGAACGTGTTTTTGTCGGTGAACAACTTAAATACAGCCTATTCTGATTTATATCAACTATAAAAGATTAACCAAAAAATACCGCTGTTTGGTTTGGATCCATCTATAGTGCCGGGCCAGACCGGCCCGTTGGCCATCTCGGCTTGCAGCTCCGATTCCCTACCATACAAGTCCACTTGTGATTCATTAATATCTATATCTATATCTCTATACCTACTCCTACTATTATAGTACGAAAATTTCTGCCACTTTTTTTTCACCTCATTTTCTTTCATCTCTCCGTCTCTCTTCCGTATTTGTATTGGACTCTAGGAAAGCCCACGCCAAAGAAAAAACCGAAATCTATCTATTTTTCGTTCAGCCTTCTGATTGTAGTCCGTATGGAAAACGAGTCCTATTGACTACGCTGCGTACAACTTATATGTAGTCCGGATGGGAAACGAGTGGTACGCTGCGTACAGCTTATATATATTGTGGTCCAGCCGGGGGTCCTTCTGCTTCGCGATCGATCGCTGTCCGCCCGTCGCTCACGCCCGCTCGAGCTGTCGTCGTGCCTCTGCCCACTGGCCCGCATGTTCTTGCTCCAGCCGCCGCGCTCGCGCGCCGTGCTGGCGATCCATCTGCTCCTCCGCATGCGCCCCTCCTCTGCTGCTCCGTTGCGCCCTCGCTCCTGATTCCGCCGCGCCGCCCTCCCATGGTGATGCATGACACTTTGCAGCTCGCCAAGACGTACATGCTCACGCCAGAGACAAAGCTCGCCGTAGAGCTTGCGTAATACCCCATCGTGCAGGTTGCCACAGAGCTCGCGTACGCCGTCGTGGTGTGCTAGGCAGGCTCGAAGCAGCAACAGCAGAAATCCATGCACATCTGCTGAAGAGTTTTCGGCCATGAGAGGCAAGCCTGATGATCGGCTGCAATGAAGAAGACGCCGAAGAGAAGCAAGCAAAGATTCGGGTGTCGTTGGTGAGAAAATCATGGCTCTTGATGCTGAACAAATCGTGGCTCTTGTCTAAGAAAGTCGTGGCTCTTGATGCTGAACAAATTGTGGATCTTGTCCAAAGGTATGATACTTTTACGAGTAAATATTTTTGTTCCTTACAACAAAAGAAAAAAAATACATCAAGATTATATACATATAGTGATAATATTTGCTAATATTTTAGACAACAATGTCATCATAAAAAGAAAGTATAACTTTTAAATTTTGTAGAGAGTATAAAAAAATAGATCTGTAACATTGTTGTACCTTTTTTTTATTAACGAACCCTTTCGTTCGTGAATGGTGTAGCAACTATTGAGAACATCAAAAGTAGCACCTATACAAATTAAAGTTGTTGCAATCGTTATAGATGTGCAACAAGCTGAAAAAACAAGTCAAAATTTGATAGTTTTTTTTTTTCTCCGTTGCAACGCACGGACATTTTTTACTAGTCTCTATACCTACTAATAAAAAGAGAAGAAATTTCAGTCCCCACCTCTTTTTTCACCCTTTTTTTCTGCCAGCCAGCCATTTTTTCTGCCCGTTCGAAGGGTATAAGGACCGGCTGCTTCCGTCCACTTGGGCCTGTGTAGCAAGCAGCGGCAGCAGGCCTCGGCCAGCAGGGCAGCAGCGCAGCAGGCCGGGCCAGCTCCTGGTCGATGGGCCAAGCAGCAGCGCAGCAGGCATCCACCCAATCACAACATGCCCCTCGCGTCTGGCCCACCGCAGCTGAACCCAGCAGCGCATGCAAATGCAATGAAGAAAAGGTAAAAATACTTTGCAAAACCATGATTCTAACCTTGATCTCCACGTATGACGTACCAAATACAAAGAGCTTACTACCACACTGCACAAACATAAGTAATGTTAAGCGAACCTTAATTTATTTATCTTAATAACTCCAAAGTTTTTACCTAGAAAAAGACCATTATGGTTGGCAAGATAAAAAAATAAATAAACTATGAAAATGGAGTATTGCATATATTACAATAATTTTAGAATTTAATCATACTTTTTACGTGAAAACACCATTATGGTTGGCAAGAGTAAATAAACTATGAAATTGTAGTGTTCCCAAAAAAAAAAAAAAGACTATGCAAATGTGTTACATATATTAAAATAATCTTGCATATATCATATGTAATGTAATAATGTTAAAATATATATTTGTTGCAATAATTGCCTGTTTACTTTACATAAATGGGTGATTATTGTTCATAATATGAATAGAATGAGTAGAATCAAGTATCTAAGTTGGGAAGTCCTAATTTCTAGATGTGTAAACTTGCTCACGATATTTTTCCGATTTGTTCTCCTCAAAGTTCTTAGAGTCGAGGTTGATACTCCATATTAGTAATTTAGTTCACCAAATGCATACAGAGAAAAAAAAATACATACAAAATAGAATTTTAGTTGTTATGAACTATGGTCGCTATCTCCACCCAATCGACATTACATACAAAATAGAATTTTAGTTGTTATGAACTATGGTTGCTATCTCCACCCAATCGACATCTTCTCCGTGCGTCCTTACCGACCAAATATTCAAGCTAAGGGCCACAGGTTTTATAATTTATTTGATATGTTTAAGATTGAATTAATTAAGCTTGGTTAATAGATTTAATAAAAATACGAGAATCATATATAAATCATGCGCCCCGTAGCAACGCATACGGGCATTTTTGCTAGTAAGGAAAAAGTCCGAATTCCCTCCCCCAACTATCACGAAAGTTCACTTTTCCTCCCTCAACGCTAAACCGGACAAATTACCTCCCTCAACTTTTCAAACCATGCAAATTACCTCCCTCGAGCGGTTTTGAGGGCGGTATTGCTACAGTAACAGCGGTATGCCTTTTCCTTTTTTTAAAAAAAAATTCGGTTGAATCTTTGAAAAATCATAGTAAACCATAGAAAAATCATAAAATAGAAAATCCAAGTTTGTTAGACTCCACATGAGTAGATCTACACACTGAATATATAATATGGTATGATTTAGTATAAAGTTTTTGCTATGAAGGTTTTGTCCTTTTCTTTTATATTTATTTGGCTGAATCTTTAAAAAATCATTCGATTGGGCTGGATTAGTTTGGTTCTTAGAAGCAAAGTAGTGGTGTGGATTGGATTGGTCTCTTGTGCTTAATTTGAATGGTCTGGAGCAGATTTGGTCCGGTGGTCCGACCATTACCAGGTTGTCGGATACGACTACGTCACTACATTTGGTTGGCTCGCCCCGTGCACATTGACCTTCTCAATAAAAAAAAGGGAACCGTCGACGTACGAACATTCCTGACGAAGGCAAGTGCCAAGTGGGCAACTGGGGATGATAATCTCGCTTTAAAAAAACGATCGTCAGCGATGCTGTACCACGGCTTCATCAATAGCCTGCATGTTTGATTGGATTTGGGCAGTTGACTGGACACGACCACGATGGTTTTCAGTCCCTGTGCGCCTCCAAACCCAAAACGTATCACGTCACGGAGAGTTGAGACACAATTGGCGCGGTGTTGCCCATGGCAATTACACATGAGCCGCCGCGGTGCGCAGCACCAGCACACTGCAACAACCACGCCGGAAGAGGGCAAAGAGGAGGACAAGGGCACCGATCGAAAGAGGCCCACCTGTATCGGTTGGCGCCGCCGCTTTGGTTGGGCTGGCAGCGCGGGACGGGAACACGAGACGACCACAGAACTTGTCCAGGTCCTCCAGGAAGTCAGCAAGCAACAACCAACCATGCTGTCCGCTGTGTCACCGTGTGCTGTGCAATAATACCCCCGGATGGATAGAGACGTCCCGGCCGTTGTCATCGATCGGGCTGACGCCCGCCGGCGCCGCTCCCTTGGCCACCTCGCTTGCTCACCCCGAGGTCGATCGGTGCACAACACTAGAGACGCGTGACGCGCACGGTCCGCCCGCTAGTGCCGGTTAGCTTGTGCGCTGACCGCCGCACGGCCGCAGGCAGGGCCTACGGCGTTGCGGTTGCTCCATAGGGCGGCGGGTGGTGGTGCTGCTCGGTCTTCGATCTCTGCCTCCTCCTTTGCGTGCCACTGTACTATGGGCGTAGTAAGCCATGCATGCGGGGTGGCCGTGTGGGGGAAAAGAAAGAACAGCCGGTCGTCCGCCGTTAACACTGGGAGCAGTAGCCTGATGTGCGGGCAATGCAAGAGTCAGCTCAAGTAGGAGTATCTGTGCTCTCACAGTTGGCAGTGTCCCCTGCTCAACATTAATTTGCATAACCAAGTTGACAAGATGATGGTCGACTGCTGCCAATGAACAACTGCCTCTACAGTACACGGGCACTCGGCAGATTTGCGACCTCAGATGGAGATAGATCAAACCTAGTGTGACGAGAGACTCATGAATTTGGGTGGACTGTGTAGGTATACGTTGGACTCATTCGTCTAGTAGGCTTGCAAGTATACGTCTAATTAAGGACATTCACAACATTAAAGTTAACTTACTAACTCATATAAACTTTAAAAAATAATAAAATAATAATTTATTATAAGCAGAATAGAAAAGCGTGTGAGCATAAGGCCAGTCTCAATGGGGTTTCATGAGTGTTTCATGCACATTAAATGCAGCGCCACATCAGCGAAATTTCACTTTTTGTATGAAACTCCTAGGAGAGAGAAGGAAAGAGTTTCACCATGGTGAAACCTTTGGGCATTGTTTCACATGCGTTGGAAAACCGTGTGAAACCCCCATTAAGACACAAATAGAGTTTCACCATGCAACTATGTAATTAAACTATGCAATGAGAGAGAGGTTGTGGGACCCTTGAGCCTATGAAAACTGCAATGAAACTGTACATTGAGGGAAACGTCTATTTCATACCAAAGTTTCACATCTTGGAAACCGGGGAGGTGAAACTCTCCATTGAGACCTGGCCTAAAGTGTAATTTATTAACTTCGCCATGAAAAGCTACCTTGTTATTCTCTCTCATTCTCGTTGACAAAAAAAAAAAATCTATAAACTACTCTCAATGTCCTGCAAAAACTTTTAAATAAGACGAGTGGTCAAAGTTAGGGTTGAAAAAGTCAAACGAACTACAATTTGAAACGAATTTAGTATAAAAATTCGTCAGTTTTTTGTGGAAAAGTATCAGCAACATATGTGTAATTTTATTATGAAAACATATACGATGATCTATCTGATGATACTACTTATCTATTAAAAATATCACATTTGATCAAAGTTAAATACGTTTGATTATATATTTCTCGAAAAAAAGTGAGAGTGACATTTTTCATGAGGCAGATAGTGATTGAACTAGCTACTCTCATGTTCAAACGATATAACTGATGAATGGTTTAATGCGGTAGCTTCAACTTCCATCTACTATTTAGATTTTAGAATCTAGAAGTCGAAGTCAGTCTGACACAGACGTGTAGTCTAGTTAGGTTACCCTCAACTATAGAATTAACTTGCTAGCTCATGTGAGCTTCAAAAGGATAAAGTCTGATTAACCTAACAGGATGGTATAGAAAAAATATGAAAGCAATAGACACATGAATCATAAAAGGTATGTGAACTTAGATAATTTATTATCATTCTATCTCTTTTTATTGAACACAATATTATATCAGCTAGTCATTCTAACGATGTTGGAGCTATCCATAGGAGAAGAGAGCCCTTAATTTGTGTGCGCTTGTGCCTTCAAGTCCGTCATTCTCGTGCGGGTGGATTGTTTTCCCCCCTCAAAACACTGGTGCAGAGTGGAGATTGAGACTGGTGCTATGTACAATGATAGAACATGTTTTAGAATAAAATTAGTAAATTTTTGAAACTACAAATACCAATAATTTTATTTTTTTTTTCACGTAAGATATACATGTAGAGTTTGATTGAAAAATATTGTATATATATATCTTCATCTTTTCTAAAAAAAGTAATTTATGAGCTTTTTATTAAAGCATCTAAAGTTTGACCCAATATAAGTTGTATATAAGTAAAATATTAAAAAACTAGATTATAAGAGAAGACTCTCCTAACTTTGCAAATAAGTAAGGAGGTTGTCATGACTTCAGAATTGGGCCAGCCCGGGAAGGGCTAATTGGGCCTGACGCGACGGCCGCCGGCCCGAGGGGGCCAGGGCGCGTCGGCGCGCAAAGGGCCGGCGCCCCTTGCCGCCGCCGTCTCCTACCTCCCGTCCGAGTCCAACTCGCCGTCTTCAAGTTAGGATTATCTTAGGACTTTTGGTGTGTAAAAGGGGATATTCAATCTATAAAGAAGACCCTTATTAGGAAATAAATAAATAAATATTGCTTGTAAAAGGTATTCCAATCGTATAAGGAAACCTTATAGAGATTGCTTAGATTACAAGTCCCACTAGCGGGCTATATAAGCGAGAGGAATGTAATCTCTTTAGGGATAAGCAATCAATAAAAAAAATTAGTATCCATCTATTCCACCCCCTCCCAGCTTCCACCGCCGCCGCCTGCCCGCACCCGCGCGCCCCGCCCGCCTGCCGCCCAGCGCGCCGCCCGGCGTCGCCGCCTCCCTCGTTGTGGCTCCTCCCCTCCTCCATGCTGCTCGTCTTTGCGCTTCGTCGCCGCCCGGCGAGGCTGCTGCCCCTCACGCCTCTTCCGGCTTCAACGATCGACGAACGCACGTGTCAATTCGGTCCCAATCTAGCCGAATCCGACAGAGGTGCAAAGCTTCGAAGCCGGGTTGGGCGGGAGAGTCTCGGAGCTCACTACTCTAACCGATCACACCACGAGAAGCTTGGCTATAAGTAAACTATTTGCGTTTATGATGAACACATATCTCAGACAAATCTTATTATACTTCGATATCAATATATATTTTTTATATATAGTTGGTCAAATTAGATTCAATCTGGTACTATGATTGAATTATATTCGTTTTTTTACAGGAATACTTCAAAAGATATGTAGCAGTAAAAGTATGTTCTAAATATTTCGCATTCATAGGACTCGTCCACAACGTACAAAAAAAAGTCAATGTGCTAAATATTTATGGCACATTGACGGAGGATACACTACACGATTACAGGAAGATTTTTTTTTTTTTTTTTTTTTGAGCGGGGCTGAAGCCCCGAGCAATTATATTGAACTGCATATAGCATACATCAAAATACAATGTTTCGGAAAATTCTCTCCTTCTATCCTATGAAGGTCACATTTTTTGTTGTGGGAGGGAGAGAAGCACGTTACAATGAAAGAGCTGGAACAGCTAGATTGTTTAGCTGCTTCTTTAGCAAGTAGATCTGCCTGAGAATTAGCGGTTCTATCTATTTTTTGAATTCTTGCTTGTAGAGCTTGAACCTTTGAAGAGATGTTCCTTGCTTCTTGAATAATCCTCCAGTCAGGAGGATCTTGAGTAACGCCTGTTTGAATGTAGTCCACGAGCTGTTTGTTGTCCGAATAGAAGACAACATCTTTTATTCTGAGATCATAGCAGATTTGCACCGCTAGATTAAGGGCTCTTGCTTCAGCTTGTAGGACTGTATAACAGTCCGTGATTTGGGCTTTGAAAAGCCATTTGGTACCTGTTATCCTGTTTGTAATTTGTATTCCAACCCCTGTTGATCTGCTCTGGAAGGAGCAGTTATCTGGTGTTAAGGATGCGTCAACATAGCACTGAATTCCTTCCTGTTGTACCTGCAAAGATGATGAATTTTGGGCGCTTGCACATTGAAATGTGCATTGATTATTGAAATTAGGTTCTGCATGGCAATTGGCACCATGTTCTTGGCCTGTTACATAAACAGGATCTTTTGTATCCTGCTGTTCAGATGAGCCGTGGGGCATTTGAGAATTACAGGAAGATTGTACTACAGTCGGCAATTCACTTAGCTTAGCTACAATATTACTCCTGGTGTACGCTCAACCACACCCTTAACTCCTGTCAAACGCACAGAACCCTGCTTTCGTTGTCACTAAATTATGACAACGGATGTAGTGTCACTTATTAAGAACGCGACGCCCGTGTAGGTGACCTGTGATCAGTGTACTCCCGTACACGCAATGCAGTTCCGTCGATGAGGCCATCCCTGAAAGCAACTCGACACGAGTTCCATCAGCCAACGGTTCGTTTCGACCACTGTCTCAGCATTGAACCGCTGGATACGACACTGCAAGGCGTTGCACAGTACAGAGAGCAGACTATAGCTCCAGAGGGTACGGATGGGGATGGAGCAGCGGCATCGTGGCGCGTGCGCAGCCCCAGAGCTACAACTACAGCAGCTTGGCTCGCTGCTGGCCGCAGAGCTCGAGTGCAGTGGCTGGCCATGGTGGGCTAGTGGCGAGCCAGCCAACCAGAGCGTGGCCACATATGCCCGAGAGCGGCGAGCTGCTTAGCCGTGGATTGTTCAAGTCTGCGCCGTACGTGCTCGTGTTGGTGTACCCGTTTCATCCCATCTAATAAATCTGCTGTCGCCCAACTAACCGAAACTTCTACAGTAAGTTGTTAGCTGTCACTGATGACTGATTAATTTCGCATTGATAGGACTCGCCATAGCTCACACCAACAATTAATCTTTCCTACAGCCGGCGAGATGCTGGATCAACTGTCACCTACTACACCATTCAGCAGTAGTACGTGTTAGGTTGATCTCAAAGGGGTTTCAGCCGGCGGCTGACCCAATCCTCTTAACTCGGCACGATTGACGCATCTAACCCTAATGATTAGTGGACCCCTCGTCGCCGCTTCTTGCCAATAAATAGAGGTGGGGGACCGGCGGCACAAGTGACGAGTTCGACAAGTTAGGCAGCCGCCACTTCCCCCCACCATCACTCTCGAGGACTCCACCGATCGGAGAGCGCAGCCAGCGGCGGGAAGTACCACGACCGCCGCCACCGAAGGAAGACCGCGACACTGATGAACGACTCCACTGACGGTCCATTCTTTCACCCTTTACTATTGATATAGTTACTATTGATATAGTTGATTAAGTAGATTGTTTAGGTTAATTATTCTTGTCATTATTATTGTTCTTGTTGTTCCCAACTCGATTCTTTGCTAGAAAGATCCTCTAATCCCCGTCAATGGTATCGGTAGATCTAGTATGTAGATCGGGTTTTGGGAATGTTTTCACAAGAAACGACCTGAGAGAAAAAAGGAAGATCCAATTAGTATTCCTTTTTCTAACCCTAGCACGAAACAAAGCAAGATCGACCAATCCATGGCGGATCGGAAAGTCGAAACGAACACCCTAAACCTAGAGTTCACACACGAGAGAAGCGTTAGATCTTTACTCATTTCTGGATCAAGTTTGTAACCCTAGCGCAAGAACCAAACAATCACGAGAAAAGACCGATCCGCTACGGATCGGGCAAGAAATTCCAACCCTAACCGCCGTTTTCCAAATCGGCGAAAGACAGGGCCCGGGCGGGTCACGCCATCGCGGAACCTCGCCTCGAAAACGAAGTCACCCGCGGCACACGATCCCGCGTGCTACTCGGGCGGTGCGCTCAAATACGGGCGGCGCGCGCACCGGTGAGGAGTATCGCGGCGGCGCCGCCTCCTCCGACAAAAACCACATGAGCGGGCGGTTGGGAAAAAGAGAAGAGGTCGAGGGAGCGCGGCGGTGTCTCCCGACGAGGCCCCGCCCGTCGGCCACCGGCCGTCCACGCTGAGCCCCGCTTGGTGTTGGGCGAGCGGCGAGCCAAGATCGGGCGTCGGTGCGGGCGGAACGCCCACCGCCGCCGCGACCGAAGATGCGGGCGTGGGCCAACGCCACCGCCGCCGTGGCTTGAGAGAGCAAGAAAAGAAGAAAGGAAAGTCCGGGGGCGGGGCGTCGGCGTCGGGGGGCATGCTTCGTCCCGGATGCTCGTCTCCACGGGCGATTGCGGTCTTTGCGCAGACGGCGGTGATGAGGCTAGAAAGAAAGAAGACGAAAGTATTTAACCCAAATAAAGAAAAGCTAGATCCAAAGATAGTAAGCGCCATTTCATTGGCTATCCAAAGAAATCAACGGGATATCATCCTTGTTGTCCGCACAAGAGTACCCGATGCCGAGAATCAAGCAATGATAGTTTTCTAAAGCAAGAAATGATCGGGGGGAGCACGGTAGCGTGAGAAAGTAACCTAGAGGAGAAGCGGCATTCGTGCCTACTCCAATGGTGCAAGAGCCCTATTTTATGCTACGTGTTGTTGCTGGATCCACATCACAAGACACCATGGTTGCTGTAACACCCCAGGTGTTACTTACCGATTAAGTCCCGGATTGGACAAAATTAAGTTTATTTTATGTTTTTTGATCCTAAGTGTGTTGTTGGATGAGGGTTAGATAGTATAGGTTGGGAATCTGAAATTTGAATCAAATTCAAGTTTGAATTGAACTCCTAAAACCCTAAATTCCTTTCTCTCTTTTACCCCCTTTTCTTTTAATCAAAATTTATAAAGAATTTGGGTATGGTTATTAAAAGCAAAATTGTAGAGTTTTCAAAGTTGAACAAAGTTGGTGTTTTGAGTTTTCAAAGTTTAGTTCAAAAATTTAGAGTAATTTTGAAAATACCAAAATTAGGGTTTTGTCCCCTTTTGATTTAAAAACTATATTTCAAAATATAAGCAAAATTTGCAAAAACTTTCAAAAGCTAGTTTGTAGATCTTGTTGAGATGAACAAAAGTCATGTACAAAAGTTTTTCAAGTTGTTACATGATTTTAAAAGTAATTTTGAATTCAAATTTCAAAATTTGGAACTGCTTTTCAAAAAGTCCTATTTAGAGGCCGAATTTGAAAATCTTCCAATTGTGAAAATTGTAGATCTTGAAAAAATTAGCCTAAGTCACTTTTTGGAGTTTTTCAAGTTCAGTTCAAATTTGGGGAGAATTTGACAAAATTCGAAAGCTAGAGTTGAGAGAGCTACAAGACACGTGGGTTCATCGTGCCGCCCATGCCGGCGGTCGCCGGACCGTCGCCGCTGGCTCGCCTCGACGCTTTGGCCGCCCTCGCTCGTCCATCGGTCACTGGGCGAAGTTCGCGAAGACGCGAGCCACGCCCTCAACCTCTCCTTTGCCTTGTAAAGCACCGAAGTCGGCCATCTTTTTCTTTCCTTTTCCAACCCGCCACCGCCGCCGCCGCTCGTGCTTGCTCGCTTGCGCCGCCGCCAACGCGCACTTCCAATCCAAATCAAGCTCGCTAACGGGTCCGCAACTTCTTTGTGCCGCCTTTGAGTTAGACCTCGCGCCGCCCGCGCCGCGCCCGCCCGGCGTAACCCCATCTTCTACGCGGCCGGTGAAAACGCCGCCGCCGTGATCCGCCGTCGTCGATTGGCCGTCACGGTGAGCCTCTCGTTGTTTTATCTTGTGCGTTGAGCTCGTCCTCATGCCGTGATCATGGTAGGCTCGACCGTGTCGCGTTTTGCCACGCAGAGCCGCCGAACGCTGCGTTGCCGATGAGCGCCCCTCGCGGTGTCGCCGCCGCGCGTGGCCGTGTCCCCCAGGACCGTTCGGGTTCAACTAAGTGAGGGTTTTTGTGCGCCCATGCTTGCCGGTGCCCATGCCGCTCTTCCTTGCCGCCTCCGTGACCATCCCGTCGGGAACGGCAAAGCCGAGCCACGCCGTCGTCCGCTCCTCTCGCCAAGCGCCGCCCTTGGACTTCGGGTTCAGAATAGGAAGAAGATGAGGGGTTAGGTGAGAAACCTTGTGACTCATATAAATAGTGCTTTGTACCTTTTGTAATTACATTAAAGTTTGGGGGTCTTTTTTTGCAAAGTCGCCAAGCCAAAGCTTGGTCGGCGGTGGGCCTACCATTATCGCTTTTGATGGGCCTACTCATATCTTGTTTTGGGCGGTCCTTTATTATTCCTCCGGGCCGCCTATCACTGTTGGACCAGGCCGCGTATAGTGTTGGGCGAGATTAGGCCCGATGGCCCTTTTTCTTTTTAAGAAATGTTTTATCAATTAGTATTTGTTTGAATAGTGCCATTCTTTGAAAATTCATAGAAATTTGAAAATAGCTCCTTAAATTCTGAAAATTTTTGTAGAAGCTTCTTATGAGTATATGAATCCATGAAAAATTTGAAACTTTGATTTTGAGTAGTTTTTGCATGATTTAAAAATACAAATTTTAATTGAAAAATGCATCTTCCTTGATTTTTAATAATTATTTTATTTATCCAAAAATCATGAAAATTATTTTGGTACTGTTTTATGATATGATCTTTCTATACAAAAATTTTTGAGCATGGTTTGAAAAAAAAAAAAATATTTATTATTTCATGCCCTATCATTTTATGTGTTTCATGTTTTGTTTAGTGTTAAATAAATTAGGTTTTGTGTGACTTCGGGGTTGTTTTGTGAATCTTGGATCAAATCACAATCAAGTGGTCCTTGAGAACTCCTTAGGCAATGGTGATGATATCTTGTAGAGTAGTTCAACAAGTTGGTTTTGTTGGGTTGCAACTTTATCGTGAAGGAAAGTTGTACTCAAGTGTTTATCATTTCATGCATCATCAAGCATCATATTTATACTCCATCATGCTAAAGCATGCATTATCATCTACGTGTAGAATATACGAGAGTGAGATGGTTCATGATGGTCGAGCTTCGAAGAAGATCCAACCACCAGTGGTGTCGATGTCAAGTGTGACTCGGGTGATCCGTTTTGGAATCGACTTTCCCCGCAACAAAGGCAAGCCCCGAGCATAAACCCTTCTCTGTTTTTATAAATATTTTAATCACCTTAAGTCTAGTGCAATGTGCATTCAGTTAGTAGGAGTTGGTTGATACCGTTGCTGCATGATTACCTTGATCTACAGTTATTCCAGAATTTATCCCACTAGTAGGAGTAGATCGTTATCTTATGCTTAGTAATGCCTAGACTTCGGTAGAAGTCGAATGATGGCTTCATCGTTCGCGAGATATAAGTTTTATCTTTGTTCCTCCTGGCTATGGAAAAGAGAACACCCTGATGGTGGTTCATGAGAATACATATGGTAGTGATGAACTTGAGATCGACGGGACGTAGGTTGAAAGCCTACGGGATACCTAGCCGTGCTTGTCCCGTGTTGGTCGTTTAAGGACCGTCCCGTTGTTTGGATTGTTAAGTTCGGGACTTTTTGAACGCAAGTTGCGCCCGAGGCCGTTTGGGTCAATGGCACGTCGACCGCGAACCCCCCGTGTCGACGAAACTAATCGCCACATGCCCCTAAGCTGATCTCGGGGTGTGCCAAATCGGGAACTGGACAACCGCAAGACCGGGAGTGGAGAGATGGCGGGAGTAGCATGTACCCACCCTCTTGGTCAAACCGTCATTAGGGACGGGGTAGGGAGGTGGAGTACTCGTGCTCTCGGTGGCGATGGACCCAATCCCGCTTTTGGACGAACCGAGTGAGGGTTGATATATGCAAGCTTAAGTGCTACATATGTCGTGGTGGTTAGGGATCCCCTACCGGGTATAATCGATTCATGAATCGCCGTTGCTTCACGGTTATGGAGACCCGCTCTTCGCCCATTCATCGTAGTAATTGAAGAAACAAGGTTACTCATGGTTATGCAAGGAAAAGAGATGCGAGATAAGTTGAGATGTGTTGCTTAAAAAGTGTTTGAGATAGAACAGGTGCAAATCTAGCTTTATTTATGTTCCAATAAAATTTATGCTAAAAATATTGAAAGTAAAGATCCACTTGTAGTAAGCTTTTACGCAAACTCCCCTTTTCTAGCTCTACTTTCCTTAAGCTAGCATATCCTTGAGTCTTTTCTTTTTGTCGGGTAAGTCTTGCGGAGTACATTGTGTACTCGGGGTTTGTTAACCCTTGTTGCGGTGTCTTGACTCGTGATGTTAACCAAGGTTGTGTGGCCTGGGCTCGACATGACTTGGATGTCTCCTATAGTTATACTCAGCTTCCGAAATTAAGTTAAGTTTACTCAAATGTAACTTACTCACAATTATAAAATTAATGTTATTATTCTTCCGCACTCGATGCGTATTTTTGTAACAAATGTTGTAATGTTGTAGCTACTCCTTTGTTGATCTGGTATGAGTGGTGTAATCGGGTTTCCGATGACACCGACAAAGCTTCTTAAGTTATTGGGAGCATCTCGCACAAATGCCGAGGTTTTTGGGACAAAGACAAAAAGCAGGTGGGCCCAATGAATTAGGAGGTTCTCATTCACGGTTGCAAAGACTGCCGACCGACTGTTATTCTATTGGCAATAGCGACCGCGAATTCGAATCGTCCCTTCAGGGCCGAGTGAAGCCGTTGTCACGCAAGAGCAGCAGTAGCCTCAAAATGAACAGCCCTAAGTGGATAAATTGCTAGTTGCAAGGCCTTCTGGCAGACCGCAAAGAGCTAGAAAATCTTCGCTTTCAGATGACTGCATTGTCTATGAATGCGAAGAGGTTCAGATAGAGGGTAATCCCAGTTCATTTGAAGAAGCATGAGAAGCGCCAAAGCATCTAAATGGCATAAAGCCATGGAAGATGAATTGAGATTCATGAGCGCCAGTAAAGTTTGAGAACTGAAAGAAATTCCTAATGGAGCCAAAACAGTAGATTACAAAAGGGTCTACATGGTGAAATGTGACTCCAAAGGAAATGTAGAAAGTTTTAAGGCATGACTTATGGCAAAGGGGTTTACCCAAAAGAAATAGAGAAGAAAGGATTCTTTTAGGATCATAATAGCCCTAGTAGCAAAGTTTGATCGAGAATTACGTCAAATGGAGACCGATAAGAAAAAGAATACATGACACGACCGAAATGTTTTGTTGTGAAAGATAGAGAAAGAATAAGATGTCGCCCAAAGAAATATGTCTACGGACTAAAGCAAGCAGCTAGATAATAGAATTCGAAGTTGGGTTTTAAAGAGAAGTTGAGGACAATTGCATGTTTGCAAAGTTTAAGAATGGGAAATTCATTTTCCCTAATACTGTATGTGGATGACATTCTACTAGCAAGTAGTGATGTTGCTCACGCAGAAACCAAAAGGGTATTGTCCTCAAGCTCGGATATGAAAGATATTGGTGAAGCCTATTTTGTTTTGAGCATAGAAACTCACCGAGATAGAAGTAAAGGGGTATTGGGATTGTCCCAAAAGCCATATATAGAGAAAGTTTTGAAGAAATTCAATATACATAAGTATAATTTTTCACCGCCTATTGTCAAAAGTGACAAATATGGGGCATCAATGTCCCAAAGAATGAGTCCGAATGCGATCGCATGAAAGCGCCCATACAAACTTAGCTATCGAAAAGTTTACAAAGATAAGTAAGTGTGCACACGACCGGACCTAGTTTTGTAACCAAGTCGCTTAGCGTATATCAAAGTAATCCTAGTATGGAACACTCAAGTCTAGTAAAGAAAGTCCTCAATACTATATAATGTATGACAGGCTCATGCAGATCTGGACGCCTACAGATGGTAGGATATTCAGATTCTGAGTACGCGAGAAATGAAAGAAAGTTCAAGTCAAGGTACCCATCTTTTTCGCGCAAGGAGCCATAAGTCAAGTGAGTTGGGACAGGTGAATTGGCTTAAGAAATTTATACCCAATTTAAAGGTGGTTGATAGCATCAATGAACCACTAAAGTTGTATTATGACAACGAGCTAGTAGTACTATATCTTCACAACAATAAGTCAAGCAAGGCCACCAAGAATATTTACATAAAGTTTTTGTTGTGAAAGATAAAATCCAGGATCACGTCATTAGTTTTGAAGAACATAAACACAGAAAGATGCTAGCGGATCCGACATAAAATACTTACCGCCCCACATGTTTAGAGAACATGTAACCGGTATGGGTTTAAGGGAAAGCCCGTGAATCTTGGATAGCAAGGGGCCCAAGGCGAGAATTCATCTCTAAACAGAAAGGTGCTTGTAGCCGCCGAGTCTAATCGGTTATGACTGTGGACGACGAAGCATGCTCAATGCATCATTTTGTAAAGGGGTGAGTTAACAAAGCGTAAGACGATAGATGAGATCAAGGGGGAGAATGTTAGATTGATCTCAAAGGGGCCCAGCTCAACGGCTGGCCCAATCCTCTTGGTCAGCCCTGATCGGGGGCATCTAACCCTAATGATTAGTGGGCCCCCGTCGCATCAAGGCTAATAAATAGAGGTGGGGGGACCGGCGGCACAAGTGACGAGAGTTACGACAAGTTAGGACGGCGCCACTTCCCCACTATCACTCTCGAGGACTCCACCGATCGGAGGCGCCTTGGCCGGCGGGAAGTACCACGACCGCCGCCAATCAAGGAAGACCGCGACAGCGATGAATCGACTCCACCGACGGTCCATTCTTTCACCCTTTACTATTGATATAGTTACTATTGATATAGTTGATTAAGTAGATTGTTTAGGTTAATTATTCTTGTCATTATTATTGTTCTTGTTGTTCCCAACTCGATTTACTCGCTAGAAAGATCCTCTAATCCTATCAGTACGTCCTTCCAAACCGTCAAAAAGAGTTGGACCCATTTCTTTCATCATTCGCAGGCCAGCGTTGGCGTGCCCTTCCGGTCCACATTCCACGCTATCGCTAGAGTGCTGCACCACAGCAGGGAGAAAACAACATTGGTCCAATCTCTGCACTTTTTCTGCCAAAAATGCCGCCAATCGTGAGGAGTGGAGCATTCTCTTTGCCTTTTCCGAGCACTGGGCACTGGCAGGCCCGTGATGCTGTTAGTGTTAGTACAGATGGCGAAGATACAACAAGATTATCGTCAGGCTTTGGCGTGGGACAAATGGCCTTCTAGAAAACACGGAGCAAAGCCAGGGGCGCCCCGGCACTTGGGTCCTCCACCACCGGGGAGGTGGATCGTGGATGGATGATGGATCTGGTTGATATGAAAGCGACGCCGCTGCCCCGCGATCCATGGCACAGGCTCGGTGGAGCAAACAATCATGATGAATCGATGATCAATGGTAACCATGAGCCTGGACCGGCCTAGTTGACGTCTGTTTGGGTAAGCAGTACGTAGGCAAGCAGCGACAAAACTTGAATGATCTGCCTTCCACGGTACACGTTCCATTTCTCCTCAAGCAGCAGTGGACAACTCGTTATCTTATCTCGTCTTTAGTCATCCTCTTCCACACCTATACAAGTTGGATTACATTACATAACATGGTAGTGGTGGCCACGAGTAGCCAGACTGCCGCAGTGCAGCTGCAGTTTAAGGGTGTGTTTGATTTCGCGCCCGGCAAGTCGGGCCCATGAGCCCGATTTGTGCCGGCCGAGCTTGGCTCACGGCCATACATGTCTCTGTTGTTTGATTTTATTTCGCTATATGGAGACGTTTGGGTTCATATTTGTGTTTGATATATGACCGCGATCCGGATAGGGTGACCTTGTAGGCGGCATTCGGTGGCTTAACCACCCCCTCCCTCTCTTTGGCATTTCATCAAACACTCCCGCTACGGTGGTGAGCACCGTTGTAGGCGCCGGACCACGCCCAAGCCACCATGCCCTGGAGCGGCGCCACCGCCGGACCGCGCCGCGGCAGTCAAGCCCGCCTCCACGACCCGCCATTGATGCCACACCCCGAAGCCGTCACGCACCGGAGCCGACCGTGCCACCGACGCCACGGCGCGGCGCTGGGAGCCGACCGCCCCGACCACCGCCAAGCCCGCGCAGCGCCGACCGCCTTTTTGTTCAGCCACGGTAGGCGGCGTGCATTGGTGATGATGCAGCTGGAGCGACGGCCGGACAAGCCGCACCAACCAACAACACCTTCCCGCGGATTCGTCGCCGCTTCGCTCGAGCCGAGATCCACCGCACGCGGGCGAGATGAGAGCGGGGAGGGGTACCCGCAAACGCGGCGCAATGGCCTCCCGCGCCGCCGTCTCCGTGTAGTCCGTGGCCTTGAAGGGCCTCGCCCGGCACTCCATCTCCCAGTAGCTCCATCACCGCCGTGGGGGCGGGAGCTCCGCCCGCCCCGCCATCGCCGAGCGCTGGGAGCTCGCCCCGGCCGCCACTCCCTAGCCGCCGGCGAGCCACCCATGAGGGACGAGGCGACGGGCGTACGTGGAGGTGGAGGGGGAAGAGGGAGGTGACCGTGGGGTGGTAACCCAAGACGAGCACAAGCGCTGGGACGAGCCTGGCTCCAGAGAAACGCTCCTAGATTGCGTTTGGCCAGAGCCAAGAGAGAGAAGAGTTTTTGCATCCACAGAGCTAGGCCGGGGAACAGGAAAACAGAATCAAACATGGAGGCCTGCATGCGACGAGCTCGGGCACAACTTTCTGGCCCAAATCAAACACGCTCTAAAAGGCTAAGGCTTGTTCGGTTAGCTCGATTGGCTCTATTCCGAGCAGATTGATTTGGTCTAGTTTTGAATCCGTCTATTTTGTATATCAAGAGACTCGTATTTGTTCCACACCTCTTATGGTGTGGAATGGAAACAACCAAATCAAGTGATTCACTCTTTCCTAGCCTAGAACCGTTCCCAGGGCTATCCTAATCCGACACAAACGAACAAATCCTAAAGCGAGCAAAACCAATTTTATTATGGGACCAAAGAACCGTTCCCAGGGCTATACTAATCCGACACAAACGAACAAATCCTAAAGCGAGCAAAACCAATTTTATTATGGGACCAAGTCAAATCATTTTTAATGAACAATATCAAAATAAGTAATATAAGATGTATTTTGGAGTATATATATATTAACAAATACTTTTTCTATCAGTCCGGGCAGGGCAGTGGCTATAGCTGTTTATGGACAAGGTACCAAATCTACAGCAGCCAATCCACGTCACTCCAAACCGTTACAAAAAAATCAATCCTAGCAGGCCATATAAATCTAGTCAAACACTAAAAAATTGATAAGATATAGTAATTCGTCATTTCTGGACAGTGACATTATAATATTATTATATGTTAACTTCAACGAGGGACCAATTCATCGGAAATCATCACGTACCAGCAGTAGCAGCACTGCACACTGGTTGCTCGCCCGTGCCACCCACCACACCAGTCCACCGCAGGAGCAAAATCCGCAAGCGGTTGGTCTGGTCCGTCTCCATTCTCCCACCACATTCTCCTGTCCTGTCCCGCACGGATGCCAGCCTATCGCCACCCGCATTCCTGACTGACACCCGGGCCTGAAGCTATTCTTCAGCGAATAATGAGACGGGTAGATTAAAACAGACGCAGAAAATGAGATAAAACTGGTCAGAAATTCTCGGGTGTCTCCTCCGGCGTGAGGTGGCGCCATCGCGAACTCGTGGGCTGCTCTTGTTCCTACTCGGCCTTCAACCGCCGTTATATAAGTTCGGCCGGGAGGTTCATTCCAAAAGTCCACACCTCCCCACGCCAGCCTGTGTGCGGTGCGGGTGCCCCACCCTCTCCCCCGTCCGTCGTCTCCCTCCGCTTCGGCATTTACCGCTCCTCCCGCGAGAGATCGAGGACGAACCGGAGGCAGGGCGATGGCCTCCGGCGGGCGACGGCGCGGGTTCGCCACCTTCGCCGCTGCGGCGATCGCTCTGATGCAGGTGAGTCCCACGCGCGCTCACGATTCTCGACGGGTACTGTGCTGGCGTGGGTGTCGTTGGGTTCCGCCGCCGTGCCGCGCCGCCGCCGCCGCCGCCGAAGGGTCGGGGGTTTTTGGGATGAGGTTTTGGTCATGCTTGGGGTCTCAAGCCTGCATAACCGTCTCTTGGGTTGCTACTATTTTTTGCATGCCTGCATGAGGTAGATGCAGTTTTGGTTGAGCGGTTCGTAGCTTCAATTTTAGTAATTGTCGCGGAGTTACCGGGTTTTGGATTTTACCACTGCATTGTGTCTTTTCTGAGTGCCCATATAGGGTTGAGACATCCGAACTTGGAAGAATACCTGAGATTAGAATGCCTTTTACACGTCTTAGTCTGACCAATTTTTACTACCCTGACATGTATTTTTGGTTTCGGGTATCGATGTCGTGTGGTTTTGTCTCATTGGTGTTGGTTAACCCCCTCGGTTGGGTGACCACTTAGTTCGATTTTAGTTGAAGACTTCAGTTCGGGCATAGTTTATTAGTTATTTTTTTTTTTGGTTTCACTGTTGGGTTGTACAGTAAGCTATATGCTCGAGTCTTTGGTCATAACTTTATGTTTATATATTTTTGCTTTAAAAAATGCATGCTATCTGCTCCTTTAAAGTTGGATGGTCAACTTTGATTCTTGTTATATAAGATGCAATGCAATTTGTTGCTGCTGACGCGACTCTATTTGCAATTCATGTCGTGATGTTCCTTAGTTGAACTCTCTTTGGCAGCCTTCATAGGAACTTCCATTGTATAATTAATCTGTTTCCACATGTTTTTCTGCATTTCGACCTGGAGAATTGATTGCATTCATGTGCCCAATAAGCCACAACTGTATTCCAATTTCAAGCTATTCAGAAGTTGCTAGGTTACAGTTTCTGCTGACTCTGTGATGTCTGCATTAATCTTATAATTTTAGCTATAAAAGTGATTTCTAGACTATACGTATTTCTGAAGTCTGTGGATTAAATTATGGCCATACTGCCCCCTGAGGACTTGAAACACCCAATCACCTCCATGTATTTTCCTGCAAACACTGGTACTGGGCTGACAGAGAGACGAGTATGCAGTTAATAGGGGTAAACTATGTTGATAGGTAAGATATCACTTCTTTACTTTTTCTGTTATGTGTGTATATGGAGCGAAAGCAATATTTAATCTGGATCATGTATAGTGTGTAAGTAGGCTATCATATAGATAAAAGTACATTGTACAAGCATGCTGATATGGTCGTACTTCACTGCGATTCGGATGGTCTAAATAACATGTAATTCTTTTTTACTATGGCGCAGATCAATTCTCTAGTATTTCCTATCAGCGCACAGCAATCCAATGGCTCAAGGTAATTTGTCAGAGTGACCTCTGTTTTACTGAGTGTAGCTAGAAAGTCTAAGATATCGCCGATTGCTTCTAGAATATGCTACTGCATTTTACTATTTAACAGTTAAACATGGTATTTCATATTCCTGGAGGCTGGAGCCCTTGGTGATCATCTATTTTACCATTTTGCTTTTGTAGGGTTGTACCAGCAGAAGGTCACTGTTCCATGTACGGCATTTGTGCGCAACGAAGTGATGGAAAGGTCTTAAACTGTGCCAATGCAACCAAAGCTGTTAAGGTGACAATATGATCCTTGGACCTTGATTTGAATATAACATAGTTGGAGAAACCCTATATCTTTGCAAAAAAAAATATTTATGCTTATTCAGATGTGGCCTGTTTATCAAGTGTTGTTATTGCTTTTCCAGCCAGACTCTTTGTTTTCTTCAAGGATCCAAAGTTTGTGCCCAACAATCACTGGCGATGTATGTTGTACTGTAGATCAGTTTGACACATTACACCAACAAGTCCAACAGGTAAATGTTACATGGACCATGCACTTTAATAATCAAATCAATGTGGTAATATCATTTCTGTTTGATATAGATCAAATGATCAATCAGGAAAGTCATGTTAATGAGTGCTTAACATTCACCAATTGCAGTTAATCTTCATTAAAGTTGTCTTTGCAGTGTATGAATACTTTTTTTTTTAAAGAAGAAATGTCTGGTGAATTTTGTGACCAGCTAACCTGAACTGCTGAATATTTTGTTAGTGACAAGTTACCTTGGTTTTACATGAGGTTCATGCTTGCTTCATAGGTCATCCCTCCACTCCTTTCGTGCTAATGCATACTTCTATCTACCATGTAGAACCTCTATCAACAAATACATTTGCCTAATTATTGATTATTTGTTTGTTGCTGGTCTCTGTCATGACATTCTTACTGTATTTCCTAATAGGCAGTGCTGCAGCCAATTGGTTGCATTTTCAGTACATTATTATCTATTAAATTTAATGTGAATTGGTGACTATTCTCTGTACACTCACAAGCCTTTTTCTCTAGAGGTTCTATTATGAAATTTGAATATACATTCATAAGGAGCTTCTCTTAATCAAATGTCTTGATTTTTTTTTTTGCATGCCAAGTGATCTAGCGGCTCCTTGGTGGTTTCTACTAGATCTATGTTCAATATAAAACTTCACTTCATGGTCTTTAAATGTTAATATTTTGCAGGCTGTTCCTTTTCTTGTTGGATGCCCAGCATGCTTAAGGAATTTCTTGAATCTCTTCTGTGAGATGTCTTGTTCTCCAAACCAAAGTCTCTTCATTAATGTGACTTCAGTAAAGCAGGTATTTCTCTTTCGCCTCCATAAAATTTTCCTATGAGATTCTACCAGCCCCATTTCAGATGGTTTGTGCAACCATTTATTTGCTTATAAACTGCTAACTCACTATGAAAAAAACATTTGTAAATACTTTGTATGTTCAACCTTTACAGGTGCACTTTTGTCTCTCTTTTTTTTTGCAGATTAATAGCACTATGATTGTCGATGGTTTAGATTACTATGTAACTACTTACTATGGTGAAGAGCTATATAACTCGTGCAAGGATGTTAAGTTTGGCACTCTGAATACCCGTGCAATGGATTTTATTGGTGCTGGTGCTAAAACTTACAAAGGTAAAATGGAAACCCTTTTCTGCTGCTGGGTATCAAGTTTAAATGGCAACTACGATTCCTGCACCCCATCTTGATGTGCGTCCAAATTTATGTTTCCAGCTGTTGTTATTAAGCCTTTTAGTGCCAGAGTGGATAATAGACTCTGTAATTTTGAATGCATTGGTTACTTTTGTCTCATTCTAATACATTTGACTGACTTGTATAATTCTTGGCATCTAAAGATTGGCTGGCATTTATTGGGCGACAAGCAAAACCTAATGATCCAGGGTCACCTTATTCAATAACGTTTCGATCGGATTTTAGTGATTCATCTGGTGTGAAGCCTCTAAATTCTACAATTTATTCTTGTGGCGACCCTTCTCTGGGTTGTTCATGTGGTGATTGCCCTTCTTCTTCTGTTTGCACGGGGTCCTTGCTGCCTCAGCAGAATACAGAAACCTCCTGTTCAGTTAAAATGGGATCTTTAAAGGTAGGTGATCTCTTGTTATCAGAATCTATATGTATGTTGAAACTATATAAGGATTGGGTCTAGTATATTAAGCTCTATAGTTATCCTAACAATTTAGAGATGCTGTAGTAAATGCATCAGAAAATGGCACAGATCATGTGTTGTCATAGGCAAACATCATATTAGATTTGGATGAACTATTCTCCATGCACGTGCTCATATGCTTTGATCATGTACTTATTGGATATACTACTAAATTTAATTGTGAAAAACAAATGTCTTCATTAATTCTTGAAGTACGTATCACCTAACTAAAAAACTTTCCCAATTAAAACATTAACTTCTGCTGAGATTCTATGGGTTCAAATTTTTGGCAATCTTTTGGATGTTTTCTTAACTGTGTGGTGTGCCCCCTTAACTTATATTCCTTTCTATATCTACAGGCCAAATGCTTGGACTTCTCACTAGTGGTTATTTACCTTGCATTACTATGCGCTTTTCTGCTATGGGGTTTGTTACACAGAACACGAGGAAGAACTGCTTTCTCCTTGCAAACACAACCATTGAGGAATTCAGATAATAAGTCGGACTTGAACAAAAATGGCAAGAGCCCTCATAACTCAGTTCAGGTCCTTTTCTGCCAAATTGTTTTTCATGGCAGAGACTTGCTGCTAGAATATTTATATGTCTGTTTTTTGTATTTATGCGATTGTCTTGAGTATAATTTTTTTTAGTTCCTTCTAGCATGTTTCTCTAGTCTTTTTTTTTTAAGAAAAAAACTGCATGATTGTTAGCTTATTTCATGACATAGCACTTGAGTTCTTACTTCTTTCAAGTTCATTGTTTTCTTTTTGGTGAATTTATCTTGGTATCAGGTGCCCGAAGCTGCATCCTCTACTGTCAAACCATCCAATCCTTCTATTGTTCAAACTTACATGTCAAATTTCTTTAGGTTAGTTTCCTTCTTTAATTGTATCCATTCAATTAATATTTCAAGTGCTTAAACACTATCTTAATTTTTAAAAAGTTTATTGCAGGAAGCATGGAATTTTTGTTGCTAGACACCCTCTCCTTGTGTTATGTATGTCATTGCTTGTCCCTGTGCTCTTATGCATTGGTCTCTTTTCGCTTCAAGGTTGAAACCCGACCAGAAAAGGTACTTAATTTATTGCAATCATTAATTTTCAACATTGTTGTCTTCTCATAGTAAGACCTACCTTTGGTAAAATACTCAGAATCCAAAGTTGAGATCTGTAATTAAATTTGTGTTTTAGTATTTGATATTTATTATTACTTGGTCCATTTGGTGTACATATTACACATTTCTTCTGATGGTTACTAAATCATAAATTAGCATCCTGTAACTTTAGAGCATGAAAAATGAAAGTATGTTTAGAACGATCACTTCACTCTGTTATTTTTAAGACTAGCTGACATTTTTAAAAATAAAATGGAAACCACATTTCCTCTCTCTATGCAACAGTGAATCTTTTTCTCATAACATTGTATCCTTATATAATATATGTCCTCTATATGGCTATGATCCTTTTTGCATATACCGAAACTTCAATAATGTTTCACATTCTCTATAATTACCACATTTCCATTTCTTGGAGCCTGGAGTATTTGGAAACACTGCAATCGGTGTGTTTTTGGCGGGATCTCTTCTAACCTTTCTGGAGTATTGTTACTTGCTAGGGAGGAGCTCTATAAATGGAGTTGGGCAGGGACTAGAGGCATTTCCTTCCTTGCCCTTGTGCTGGACTCTGAACATTAGTGTCCTTTGTTAGTTAAAATGACAAAATATACATTTCAAACATTAATAAAAGTTTTGGG
Source organism: Hyparrhenia diplandra (assembly GCA_015847255.1). NCBI lineage: Eukaryota > Viridiplantae > Streptophyta > Magnoliopsida > Poales > Poaceae > Hyparrhenia > Hyparrhenia diplandra. The sequence continues at coordinate 25,351 of JADLZK010007795.1, read as the reverse complement.
TTTGACATCATCTCAAACAATCTAAAAGTTTGGGAATCATCTTACAAATAGTAAATCCAGCAACTAAATACTTTACATTGTTAGCATTCTCGTATGCTGGGTGTTAATACGCTTAATACCATAATGCTTATCTAATGTGTAAGCATACACAAAAATAAATATAATTTTATTAACTATATCCATGACCCACAAAATGAATTCGCATAATTCAGAACTGAAGACTTCATATGCAAATTACCAACCAGTTGTAAAGACATCTACAATACTTCTTGTTTATTTGATCAAGCAGTTATGAATACATTTGCCTTTCATCTTTTGTCAGCTTTGGGTTAGCCCTGGAAGTCAAGCTGCTGATGAGAAGAATTATTTTGACAGCCATCTCGCACCATTTTATAGGATCGAGCAGGTCTTTTTCAACTCTTGTAACCTCATTTATGTCCAATGATAATAACATTTCTTACAAATTGTATTAGCTGAATTCTTGTCTATAGAACAGTTCTTCTTTTCCTGCGATTAGGGGCGGGCATTCTGTTTTAACTGAATTATCGGATCCGAATATTTTGACAACTTTTCTGTGGATTTATTTTTCCTGTTTTCTATTTGGAAATGAATGTTCTAAACAGTGAATTATTAATTGTCGTTACTGCAGTTTGTGTTGGCCACTTCTGCATCTGGTGGGTCCAAAGCTCCTTCAATAGTAAATGACAACAATATTAAATTACTTTTTGAAATTCAGAAAAAGGTAGGAGACTCACATAGTAACTTGAATTTTGGGACTGCACTTGCTGTATGGTTCTCACGTTTCTTCTAATTGTAAAGGTTGATGATCTACATGCAAATTATTCTGGGTCTACAGTAGCCCTTGCTGACATTTGCTTAAAGCCACTCAATACAAACTGTGCTACTCAGAGTGTCTTGCAGGTGATGATCCTATAGTGTCTACTGTCTAGTTTCTGTATTGAAACCAACTTGGTTTGTTTAATATGGTTTCTTCAAAACACTATAAGAGTGATAGTTTCAATGCTCAATGCTGCAGTATTTCCAGCTGGATCCTCAAAAGTTCGATGATTCTGGAATAGACCATGCTAAGTTTTGTTTTCAGGTAAATCTCTACTTCAAAGTATCTCATCAGTACATGTTTTTATGACAGTTAGAGTAGCAACTTCAACGACATTAGAAATTGAATTATGACTTTGATTGTTCTACTTATTAGAACATGGATTCTGTTAACTTTATCATCGTTTTGCCTGGTGCTTAAGTGTTGTATTGGCAAAGGCATGTGTGGTACATGACATTCACTACGAGGATACATATTAGGTTTTTGAGCTGTTTGTAATGGTGGTGCCTAAGTACTTATCATGTATTTTGCAGCATTACACTTCTGAAGAGACATGTTTGAGCACTTTTCAGTCACCCATTGATCCAAGTACAATTTTAGGTGGTTTTCCAGGAAGCAATTTTACCGAGGTAATATTTGATTACACATTTGTACTAATATAAACATATTACATCTTCTGATAGCCCACTCCTTATCAACTTGATGTTGCTGGCCAGGCTTCTGCATTTGTAATAACTTATCCTGTGAACAACAAGGTTGAAACAACAGGAAAAGAGAATGGGAAGGCTGTGGCTTGGGAAAGAGCATTTATTAATCTTGTTAAGGTTGGCCATGCTAATTCAGTTTCTCTTGTCGTTGCATGTGCTCAGCAAGTGGCTCTACCTCTGATTGAAGTCTACTGTAATTGATACCTGTTCTATACAAGTCACTGCTTCTGTATCTATTCTTGAAGCAGTTCCTTTCAGTACTTCCCATTGCATTCACGTAAAGAACAAACATTGTTCGTAGGCTTGTTAACTATTGAAAGTTCTATGTTCATTTCAAACACACCATAAAGAACATTTAGTACACATGGTCCTTTTATGTCCTCATAAGATACAACAGTGTGAAAAACTTGGATAAGGCGATCTAAGTGTATTCAACTTTATATCTTGTTATAGCTTGCCACCCAGCTCTCATATTCCAGCTCCATTAGGTTGAATCTTGTAATATTTGGGTGGGCTATTCGAGGATATGCCATCCCTCAACGCCGAGTTAGGTATGATATTCCTTGCTTACTTACATGTGGTTCCTGGTCCATGTGTCATTGAGATATTGGGTAACATTTCCTGAAATTCTACTTATGTGGCGTATCCTCAAATTACAGTAGTAAATACTTGACTTGGGTGTGGGGGTTTGATACCCCTTTTTGTATTTTTTGACTGGGCTCTTCACTCTTTCTTCTTCTTCATATATTGATACGCAGTCCTCCTGCGTGTTCAAGAAAACAGTATTAAATACTTGACTGCTAATGTCATTTGTATGCACAGTGATTTTAGCGCAAAGCATCGAAACCTTTAGAGTGTTTTATCTTCTGATTTATCCAGCGAAGTTACTTATTATTTGTTTGTTATATTTTGCTTTAAATATTACGTACAATGAGCTAGAAAGCAAATATTTTTTTCAGGAGGAAATACGTCCGATGGTATTAGCACAGAACCTGACATTGTCCTTTTTCGCCTGAGAGCTCTATCCAAGATGAATTAAACAGAGAAAGTACAGCTGATGCAATTACAATAGTGGTAAATATCTTTTATATGCAAACCTCCTAAAGTCCTTAATATTGATGAATAAATGTATTCTTATTTGTTTCCTTTGATTGAAATCAGATTAGTTATATTGTGATGTTTGCATACATATCATTCACACTTGGAGACCGTCCTTCTCGTTGGCTGTTACTATTTGTTTCATCAAAGGTACGAATGAGATAAAATGACCGCTCAGCTCTTTGCCATGCTTTTGGGTATACTTTTCCTCATGCCTGTCCTTGTAACAGTACTATAGATACACAATGGAGATCTATTCTCATTTAGATGTGTTGTTGACCTTACAGCTAGTATCTAGATTCTTGATACAATGCTTATATTTTATTTATGTGCCTAATGCAAATGAACAGAATATACTTTTGGTTTTTGTGCTCAGTCTGAAATAATTGTAAGTGAAAAGTATTATATGTGAACCCATACAACTTTGTGCTTTTAGATTGAGTAGACTATTTTGCAAATTTACCAGAAATACAATACATTTTACAAACAACATATTTTCCTCAAACAACAAACAACCACTTTTGCTATTCTGTAAAACGGCATGTAACCATGGCAGACAGTTATCCTTTTAATTGCACAAAAAAGACAACCAAAATTTTCTGTCAGGAGTTTTTTTAACAAAGGAGGCAATCTGCTTTTAAATTTCTTAAATAATAGTTCAATCTCTGAGTATCTGACAAACAAATCGGCTCTTCAAAAAAAGAAACTCAGAGCCGATTTGTTTGTCAGATACTGATTTACATAACAATGCAAAACATGTATTTCACTTGATACATCTGGTCATGACAATCATTTTGACAATTTATTTCAGGTACTGCTTGGTTTGTCTGGTGTTGTTCTAGTGATGCTTTCAGTTTTAGGATCAATGGGATTCTTTAGTGCTATTGGAGTGAAGTCCACCCTTATTATTATGGAAGTGATTCCTTTTCTTGTGCTGGCTGTAAGTCTTCTGTACAGTAATTACTGATTTTTTTTTCTTAACTTTATGATGCTCTTTCGTTATGTTTCTTTGATTTTCTGGTTAGCAAAAAACTATTTATTCTTACACTTGAGTTACACTATAGCACTTTTATGTACAATGTGGAATTGTTTCTGCTAAAATGTTTGTTCACCATGAGCTTCCTCTGCTTAAAATTGGAATCCCCTGAAGTATGAACTATGTAAGATATTGGTTGATACTGTATGCTCAAGGAACGTGTCTTCAAGAATTGTTTCTGAGCGAAGGTTCATAAAAAAGAAGAAGAATTGTTCCTGAGCCAGTTGTCTCCAAAAATTACAAAGTTTGCAGGATGGACAATCTGAAGATGCTAGATTTTCATTTACTATGAAGATACTGACAGTTGCAATTCCTGCTTAATGATATACGTGCTGATGCACGATCTTGAAAAAAAAAAAAAAAAAACTGACAGTTGCAATTGTGGTTAGGTCGGTGTCGATAACATGTGTATCCTTGTGCATGCTGTCAAACGCCAACCAGATCAATCAAATTTGGAAGAGCGGATAAGTGATGCACTGGTGGAAGTTGGACCATCCATTACTTTAGCTAGTTTTGCTGAAGTACTAGCTTTTGCTGTGAGTGCAATCAATCCAACACCTGCAACCAGAGTGTTTTCCATGTTTGCTGGTTGGTTTCTCTACATTGGCTTGATCGTATCCCTACTTGTCGCTTTTGGGATTTTCCAACCTACTTTATCTTTTGCAGCACTGGCGGTCTTTATGGATTTCCTTCTCCAAGTGACAGCCTTTGTAGCTCTTATTGTATTTGACTTTAGGAGGGCACAGGATGGTAGGATTGATTGTGTCCCTTGTGCGAGAATCACACCAAGTACAGGTGCCGGTGATGGTAAGTAGGAGTAGTAAACTAGGATCTTGCATTTCCTTTGCTAGATTCTGCTGTATTAAATGTGAAGTAATTTCGGTTCTTTACTGTCTTCTTTTCTTACTTCCTTGCAAACTTAAGGTGGCGATGAGCAGAGGCTCCACTTGCTTGCTAGATATATGAGGGTAAACATTGAAGTCTTCTTTTCCGTATTTTGTACTTCAGTTTCAGCCATGTTTTCGGCTCCCAGATCTCCCTCTTCTTTTGGCAGACTTTTTGTTTTTTGAAGGTTCCTTTTGGCAGACTTACAGTTGGCCTTTCTTTTTTGGTAGGACGTTCATGGACCAATTCTCAGTTACCGGGCGGTGAAGTTCATTGTAATCACTGTATTTGTAGGATTGACATTTGCAAGCATAGTAAGTTTTCTTCGATTTACATTGCATGCATCGTGATTGTTAAGAAATTCATCTATACTTCTTAGAAATCCTTTTGGCCATCAATAAATGCATGTTTTAATCTAGTTTCATGTTAAAAGGTGGTCTTTTTTGACCAAATGGCTAATGGCACTTCATGGTACCTACGGTAAGTGATGCAAATGGAATCCATTAGCATCACATGATATTTTCATGGGCTTATCATAGGTGCTTTCACAGTGATACTTAAGGTATATAATCAAAAGGCTGTGATGGGGATCAGGGCACTTATGATTCATCCATTGGTTTGAGCATTGTCGAAATAGAAGCTTAATTTAGTCTAGATATGGATCAGGGCACTTATGATTCATCCATTGGTTTGAGCATTGTCAAAATAGAAGCTTAATTTAGTGTAGATATCAGTCCTTGCCAACGGCATCCTAAGAGCTCTCAAGTATATTTACATGGTTAGGGCACTACTGCAAAACATTACAAAAGACACTTTGGGATGGCAAGGGAATGCATGCTGGAGACACAGAAGATCTAAGAAATTATAGTAGAAATCAGGGGTTTAGTGTCTTGTAGTGTTCGTGGGTATAAGACTGGAATTTCCTAAACTCTGGTTCTGTACTAAGAAATCTTAGCTGCCAAAGTAACAACTGAGGTCCTAAAGGACATGAACCCCCCTTCCACCCCCACCCCCCCCCCCACCCCAAAAAGATTACACTGGTCCCCTGTGTGTTTGAGAGAAAAAAACTGTTGCATCCAAAACCTACAGAAGTCCATGGGTTATGTTATATGTATGTATTACTGAAGGAGTCAGCTGCCACCACCTTTTTCCCTGTCATTCATAAAACAGCTGTACCTAGCCTAAAGTAAGATAGTGGCAGGCACTTTGGTTTTGTTTGTTACCAAATTTCCAATTTTAGAAAATATATCTCAAATACTAGCATCATGCTAACCATCGTTGCAAAGATCATCCTGCTTCTAAGAGCATGGATCATTTTTCTCCTTTTTCTTTAACAAAATTCTTACAATCACATTATGGGGACACGCCTGGCACTGATGTTTTATGGTTTCTTGCATTTCCTAACTGCATCTTTGACCTAGGCCTTATTTTATGGTGACCGAGCATCCTGACCATTTCTCCTTATGCATTCTGCATTTTCTCCAAAAGAATCAGTTGTTGAGTTATGACTCACCTGTAGTATTTCCTCTGTTCTAATTAGGCATTGTCTACTAGACTGCAACCAGGACTGGAGCAGCAAATTGTTCTGCCACAAAATTCCTATTTACAGGTTTCCTACTAACGAGTTTTGAGTGCTTCTTGAGCCACCTTCCTTTAGCTCACTCTGATAATTGTATTTCCAGGATTATTTTGACGACCTTGCAAAGTACATGAAAGTTGGTCCACCATTATACTTTGTTGTGAAGGACTTCAATTACAGGTATTTATGTGTAAAATGTAAAATTAGCGCTCCTGAAGTTTCTCAAAGAAAAGAGTCACATTACATGCAAATATAACAAATTTAATATTGATTCTTCCATCTTCCTTAGTTCTTCAAATATGGTCAACTCATTGTCATGTGTGGTTCCTGTGACAAATGTTGCATATGATATATGCTTTTTCTTTCTTATGGAGAAAAATAATGTCCTGAATAACTAAACTTTTAGGTTTTGTTCATTCCTGATATGGGCATAATAACAAGAATAGAAAATCCTTTTGTTCCTGATATGCAAAAGTTTTAAAAAAAAAAACTAAGTTTCTTATGTTGTTTGACATTGCACAATTTAGTTGCTCTTTTTGGAAAACAAGTACAAATTGTTGGACTAAATAAGGACGGTGGAGATCCTTAAGGTCACTGAATTGCACCCTGAAGCTCTTTTTCTCGAATGCACCCTGAAGCTCTTTTAAGTTGCATGCTTAACAGTAGCCAAGCTTGATTTATGATTTCTTTATATTGTTTTCCAGCTCTGCATCGGTGCATACGAATCAAATATGTTCAATCAACCAGTGTAATTCAAATTCTCTTTTGAATGAGGTACATTATTTTCCTGTATTTTAACAAAGTTCTGTTGCAGAATAAATTCAGTGGCAAATTATTCTTAGCCCAATTTAGTAGTGCAATATATATCAGATATGTGCTTGTTTAGCATAAGGCTACCGCAGTGCAGAGTGCACACTGCAAAATGCTGGTGCAACAGTTCATTTTGGTGTGAAGATTGCACAACATATTGTTTCAATATGCAGATATCAAGACAGTCATTATCCCCTGAGACCAGTTACATTGCTAAACCAGCTGCTTCATGGCTTGATGACTTCCTAATATGGATGTCCCCTGAAGCATTTGGATGCTGTAGGAAATTTGTGAATGGAAATTATTGCCCTCCAGATGATCAGGTTATACACTGTTTCCTTGCTTGGCTTACCATATTTATTTGGATTTGACCAAAACAGAACTCTTATCTGAATCACTGGAAACCTCCCTCACTGTGAGAAATAAAAAGGATGACTAGTACTAACCAAGAAAAAACTGTAGCTGGTCACTCCATGGAATATCTTTTCTCCAACGTGTAGACATTTGAAGGAGCGAACTGTGTAGGCAAGCGCAGCAACAAGAAAAAAAAGGCATCTTCCTTGCCTCATCACTGCAGGAAACCTGTGGGTCACTGACTCACTGCATAACAGCATAAGAATACATTGCTGCACATACTGAAGTAGCAACAGTTGCTATACTAAGAATTAACTTTTGAGTGCACCTTTTTCATCTCATAATATGGTAACTAACATTCAAACCTTTACAGCCTCCATGCTGCCAACAGGATCAGGTTTCAGGCTCTTGCGTCACAAGCAGCACCTGCAGTAACTGTACAACGGTAATACCTGTAATCTTTGTGCCTTTTACTTTACTAGTATATTTGCCGGTGCTAATGCTACGGGCCACATTAAGTCCAAAGAAAATCCTATCAAATTTGAAGTACTTCATTAAGATTCAATCAAAAACATATTTATGTAGCTCCAAAAAGTTGAAGCGATGCATGTTCAAAGAACATAGATGTACTTTTGTTGCAAAAGTTAGAATTCAATCTCGTTTTATAAAAATTCATATAAAATGAACAATTCCAGATGATTGTTTTCTGTATTACTATGTCCTATTATATGCAATGGAGAAATGCTTAAATTGTATGGTTCAACCATAATCCACGCACTACTATATATCACGAGTAGAAATGAAATGTTTCTGATCTACTTGACATGCTTTTGTCTCAGTGCTTCCTACACTCAGACTTGGATAATGGGCGTCCATCCACAACCCAGTTCAGAGATAAACTTCCATGGTTTCTTGATGCACTTCCATCGAGTGATTGTTCTAAAGGAGGGAAAGGAGCTTATTCAACAAGTTTAGATCTCAGTGGTGTGTGTAGTGTTTTATTGTTGTGTACCTTATCATTACACTGTCTTAGGATCTGAAATCTTGTGTAACATATAGATTTCCACTAAGCAGGTAGTGAACTAGTATTTGTGACGATTCCTTCTTTTTCAGGTTATGAAAGTGGCGTTATACAAGCGTCGGCATTCAGAACATATCATACTCCCCTTAACAAGCAGGTACTAGTAGTAAACTAGCATGCAACCTGTTATGATTATCCCTGTATTTCCTTTCAACATTCCCAAAACTAATCATCATTTTCTTTTTCTTTTTCTTTTTCCTAGACTGACTATGTTAACTCAATGAGAGCTGCCCGGGACTTCAGTTCTAAAATGTCCAAAGATTTACAGGTACTTTGACTGCAACACATTTTTAGACCAGGACAATATATTAATGAAAAGTATAGTACAGCCTTCAAATATAACAAGTATGGATAATTGGACAGTTGATACTGACTATATAGTGTAACAAAGACCTGTTCGTTCTCTTGATCTACTTTCTCCTGCTGCAAACTCAAGAATAAAATGGATTATGCTCTTTTTTTTCTCTATCATAGGGAGAGACCTCCTAGCTGGTTAGGAAATTTACTGATAGCACCAATCAACCAAGCTACTGCTTATTTGGAGAAATCTCATTGTGCTAGCTTTATCTTTTCAGCTGAGGTGCATGCAATCATAGTTTGATACTCCCTCTGTTCAAATTATAGTACACTTTAGCTTTTTCCTAAGTCAAACTTCTCTGCATTTGACTAAGCTCATAGAAATATGAAATATGTCTTGATAGTGCATTTATTTGAACTTGTGAGTGTTAATGTTTTTTTAAAAATTAAATTCTTTGGACCTTTTTTTTTTTGTGTGTGTGTGTGTGTGGGGGTGGGGGGGGAATAGGGGGGTATTTCACAAGGGTTGCTTCTGAGAGTTTTCCAGGTTATACTTCCTAACAACCCTCTGGTATATCTTATTCATGCAGATGAATATTTTCCCATATTCCGTGTTCTACATATTCTTTGAGCAATACCTGAGCGTGTGTGGAAGACAGCTATCATTAACATATGTGTTTGCCTTGGTTAGTAACTAAAATCCGCTATTTGTTATTTTATTTAATGCTGTCTTATGGCATTTGTTATTTTATTTAATTTTGGCCAATTGATATGAACTGGTATTGGTAGAGTACTAGAGTGAGTTTCGAGTGAATTGATTGCTACATGTTACAGTATTTTATGAAACTTCAGGGTATTTTGCTTGAAACTTTACATTTTTTATTAAATTTTTTTTTTGCTTGAAACTGGCGAGTTCCATCCCAGCTTTTGTACACCTGGAGAGGTCCCAGTCAGGTTATGAACAGTAGCACAATGTTCTCGCTGAAGTGGACCCATCCAGCTAGGCTTCTAGCTGAATCTTTTGTTACAGTATTAGTTTTTTTTTAACAAAGAATGATATATTTTCTTCACAAAACTACATTGCGCTCAAAGTAATAATAATTTTTTGCATCCACGAAACTACATTTCCACTATTTATAGCCTAGATGAAAATGAAGTAATACATCACTATAAAAAAAAAATGGGGAAATGTTTTATTCCACATGTTTTTTTACTCCATAGATTTTCTTGATTTTGAATTAGTTTCTAGACACAATCTTATAATGAAGTAGTAAGGTATCTGTCATATTTAATCTGATCATGTTCATTGTGGAAAAAAAATTGCAGGTACCATATTTATTGTTTGCTTCATAGTTACCAGCAGGTCAGCTGGGTGATTGAGTTCATTCAAATCCTAGTACCAGCTATTTCCAATTTGTACTCTATTTATTTGATCCTTGTATTTATTATCTTCTCCTGGTTTCAGTCTATGGGCTTCAGCAATCATTTTAATTGTGCTAGCAATGATACTTTTGGATCTGATGGTATGTTTGATCCTCTTTTTAGAATGCATACTCTTGGAGTTTGAATATGTTTGAGAATTGTTTAGCTTAATTATTTATTCCTAATGAGTATACAATGCACACATCAGATTTGAAGTATGTTATTAGAATCAAGTGGGCTATCAGGTCATGTTATGTTTTGTTTTGTTTGATAGCTGAACTAATCAAGAACTGAGGCTACCAAAGTTGGCCAAGGGCCACCTAGGTTCACATCCTTGCTGAGGCGAATTTGGGTGCCTATTTGTTTGTTCTTAATTAAGAAACCACCTATTTCCCCCTAGGTTGGCCATTTTTTTGTTAGAGGCAACTAAGTAAATTATAGGATTGGCAACCATTGGTGAAGCCTGTGGATATGTTTACCTAGCTATGCTAAAACATGTAATAATCGTGCTGAAATACAAAAATGGAAATCTTTATAAATGAATCTAAAAGGTGTACCTTTTACATCACCTGCAATTATTGACATGTACTGCACTCCAGGGTATTTGTATATACATATACCCTATAGTCTATATGATCTTAGGGAATCACAGTACAATTTTACACCCCTACTAATGATATTCATTCTATTCTCTTGCAGTGCTAAATTATCATTTACTCTAATTTATATTTCCCTTTTGCCCTGAAATTGTTTTGCAGGGGTGATGGCCATCCTTGGTATTCAGCTCAATGCAATTGCTGTTGTAAACCTTGTTATGTCGATAGGAATCGCTGTCGAGTTCTGTGTTCATATCACACATGCCTTTATGGTAGGTGCATTGTACATTTGGAATTATCAGTCCCAATTCTTTGAATTTTGCTGACCCTAGCATCTCTATACTACATTTGAAGAATCTAAAAGGTTTGGCATGAAGATACCACATTTTTTCAGGCCATTTCTGCTGAACTTTGTTTCACACAATTGTACATGCCATGAAACTTGTTGACCAGTATTTGCATCATATCTAGTAATTCAGTTTCGGATTTCAGTATGGAAGCATTTTTAGTTATATACTTTGTGTACATTCTGCATAAGTTCACATAGCAAGGAACATGATAATTCTAATGCCACACAACCCATGAAAACAGAACTGCATAGCTGTTTTTTTTTCCTGATATATTTAGCTTAAGTTTTTTTTTTTTTTTTAAGTGTTTGTTAGCTGTTCTTTTTTGACAGCACACACCATGACCTAACACAATAACACTTCCACAGCACACACCATGACCTAACACAATAACACTTGGTTTCTCTTATTGTTTTATAGATTGGCACTGGGGACAGAGAAACTCGTGCAAGGCAGGCTCTATCCACGATGGGTGCGTCTGTATTCAGGTTAGAGATTGCATTCTCCTAAGGAAATAAGAAACAGGAGGAAGATTTAAGCTTTAATCACTGAAACACTTTAATTGGTTTACAACGTATACTTGGTTGATTAAATTAATGCATTCATGTGCATGGGTAAGAGTTTTACAACAACTCTTAGATTTTAACCCAAGAATCTTACTCTTACAAAAGAATTAAAACTGGCGTCAACTGGATTTGCTTGCTATATCTACTACACTTCAGTGCAATATTTATTATCATAGTCTGACACACTGTTTGGCTTTTCAGTGGAATCACCTTGACCAAACTTGTGGGAGTTATTGTCCTACGTTTTGCGAAATCTGAAGTTTTTGTGGTACCTACTTCTGAATCCACATTGAACCTAAAATTCCAGTAACATATTAGCTTGAATTGCACATTTATCATGTCAATATGACTACAGGTCTATTACTTCCAAATGTATCTGGCGCTTGTCATCATTGGATTCCTGCATGGGCTTATCTTTCTACCGGTTAGGATCTAGATAACTTGTCTGGCATCTCTTATTGTTTCCACATAATCCCGTAAAGAATTTCACCCATAAATTACTAAATCTTTCAGGTCGTTTTGAGTTTATGTGGGCCTCCTCCAAAATCGGGGAAGCCAATAGAACAAAGTCAACCACCTTCAGATTCAACTGAGCGGACTTGACTGGATTTTATTTGAGTTGGACGGTTTCATACTAAAAAATTGAAATAGGCTAGTTCGGTGCTTCCTCTGCGCATCCATGTACATGTATATCCATCTTTCCCATTGGAGGAGCAACAGTGAGGTGTACAGCATTTGCTGAAGGTGAAAGCAGTCGTATAGATCCATAGAAAAATATTGTACATATATCCATGTTAGCATAACTAGGTTAGTTGGTGCTACACGCTGGGAAGGAAACTAAGAGGCGAATTGGGGCTCGGTGTAACTATTTGGCTGCAGCCTGCAGTCCGCTGGTTGGTTGTTCTGTCACCCGAGAGTAGTGCTGCTTTTTTTGGTATTGCTGCCGCATTGAGCTTGTGTCTTCGTTTGATCTGGATTCATTACGTATTATGCTTGTAAGGCTTTGCTTTTATATATAAAATATAGGCACGCCGCCCGCGTGGTCCGTTGTATAGCATGCACAATGGATCACGTGAAGTGTGATGTTTCTGGCTTTGGCGAGACGACACGTGCTGTATCTGGAGACAGCACAGTTAAACAAATCCCATTGTAACAATCCTCTCAGGCGACGCTATTGTTTAGTACTCCTTTGTTCACAAAAGAATGTAATTTTCATTTTTTAAGAAGTCAAATAAATTGAACTTTGCCTAAATTCATATTAAATATTACTCCTTCATTGCTAAATTCATATTAAAAATGCTAATGTTTATGATATAAGATACACGTGGCACGCCCGCTTCCCCACTTTCGGCCCTGGGGTGACTGATGGAACTACATATCATCAGGCGAGAGTGTTCTAGTATTTCTCTATGAAGTATCACGAGATTAGTTACATAATATATTTAATTTATGTGGAGATATAAATGTCAATACTCTTTTGTTATAGATTTAATTAAACTTGAGTCAATTTGGTGAAACGGTGGCTTTCACGTGACCTTCACGAACCATCCGTCGGCACGCACATGCTCTGCCACCGTGACATGCCACTAGCACCGCCCTAAAGACTGCACCGTCTCATTTGAAGCAAGTCTATGGCGATGTGGCTCGGGTGAATTCAAACCCTTTGTCATCGTGCAATAGGAGACCTCACGACACGAGGACCATAAATGATAAATCCTCGAGCACTAGCTGCAACTGTGGTCGTGTGCTCCAGAATCCATAATCCGTAAATCATGCCAAGTAGTTGACCACAATTGCACATCTACTAAACTGTATACTGAACTGATAATCATTGACTGAAATAAATCCGCTGCTATACTCTTTGAAAAATAACCGCTGCTATAGTATTTATTGGCAGTTGACAGTACTGATTGGGGCGAGTATCAACTGCAGCTGCAGTACGTATGTCAGGTCAGATACATGCGCCCGCTCGCTTCGCTTACGCCTAGGCATACGCCTAGGGTCAGCCAGGTTTCAAATCAATCAGTCCATGGCTTCATGCGCAACGGCAACCAGTCAAAAGGACAGTGACAGTGGGCAGCGTGGCAGCGTATGCGCTATACAGTACCTGCCAAATAATTTAATGACAAATCTGAAAGTCATGCGATCTTATGGCCGTTTGGTAGCATCGAGCAGTTTCTCCGTAAAAACACTTTTTTTCCTCATATACTCGACGTTAAAAAACTTTGTACAGGTTCTAGTGGGGATCAAACAGGAATTACTCGATTTATACTAGAAAAAACTAGGAACTATAAAGACCACTGCTCCCTATTCAATCCATCAGAATAAAAAAAATATGGGTATTGGACTGAACCAAGACCCGAATGCAACTGGAACATGTATACGGAGTACTAGCAGCGTAGAAATCGGTATGAGAGGCCATCTGATGAACATGAGCCCTCGCGAGCCTCTGCCAAGCGGGCTACACGATCTCGTCTGTCCGATCGCATCTCGGTCAGTGGAGCACTGGAGCGGAGCGGGGTCGACTGGGTGGTGGGTGGGGCGTCGCACAGATGTGACGACTCGGACGCGCTCACACTAACGCCACCCACTTACAAGTGGATCCCATGTACACCAACATGCCCACGCGTCACTGCGAAACGCGCACCACAGAACCACGGCCCACCGGTCATTGGGGCAGCGAGGTACGGAGCCTCCTGACCGGCGGCCCAAGCGATACGTCCGGCCGGGGAGCCTGGTCTGGGTCTGGCCCGGGTCGTACGGACGGCGGCACCGCGCAGAGCGCAACCGGAGGAGCCGTCGTCTCTGTTTTGAAACACACAACGTGCACGTGTATGCCCCGCCCGTTCAGGGAGGGGAGGCGACCGTTACAGACGAGCGGCCGGGCCTCTCGAGCTGTCCGGCCCACTAGCCGTTGGCCTGCCTGCCTGCTTTTTTCCCTTTCAAATTCCCCCCCTTCCCTCTCACGCAGCGCATCCATCCCCAGACAAACCCCAGCAGCCCCCATCCTTTCCTCGTAACGCTCTCTTCCAATTTCTCCTCCATCCATCCAAGAACAAAGAAAACCCAAAACAAAATAAAACCCGCTCCAAAATCTTTTCCAATCCTCTCTCCTCCTTCGAATCCCAAGGGAGGCGGCCAGAGAGACGTTGCCGTTGCTCTGGTTGTTTGTTATTATTAACGCCGCCGCCACCCCCTCTTCTCCGCATTCGTATATGGTCCGCGTCGCTCCGGGGCTCCTGCGTCCATAAGGCATCGCCGCCGCGTCTCGGCTGGATTTCTGCCGGCCGATCCGTCTCCTCCTCCTCTTCCTTCGGGTGCGCCTGACGACGAATCGCTTTATTGCGCTGCGCTCTCTCCACGGGGATCGGGGGGGGCGCCGTTTCTTGAATCGAATCCTGAGCCGCCGCCGCCGCCGTGTGCTGTGTGTGCAGGTCGGCTTCGGGGACGATGGCGGAGAGGGCGGCTGATGAGAACAGGAGGACTGTGGCGGCGCCGGGGAAGCAGCCCGCGCCAGGCGTCCGAGGTGGGTTGGTTGCGGGTGGCGGCGGCGGCGGCTCGGGCTGATCTCCTCTTGGATTGCTTTTTGCTGCGTCGCGAGCCCATGGTTCTCATCTGATCTCCTGATTTGTGCAGAGATGGGGAGCCGGCGCGCGCTCACGGACATCAAGAACCTCGTCGGGGCTGCCCCGTACCCCTGCGCCGTCGCCAGGAAGCCCACGCTGCAGTAATCTCCTTCTCCTGCCCCCAAGATCGTGTCTTTTTCATGCTTCTTGGGGGTCCAAATCTGTTTAACCGTGCCGTTTCCTTTCTTCTCTTCAGGAAGAGCAGAAGGGGACGAAAAGCAAACAGCGTTGCCAACCAGCCGCCCCATGACAAGGTTAGGACGCGTGCTATAGGCTGTTCTTGCGCATCTGACGTTTCTTGCAGGCTTTGATTTGATCTGGGTTTTTGCTTTGGCTCTTCAGGAAATTTGCCGCCTCCTTGGCGAGCAAAAGGGACCCTGAATGTCAGCCGATCTTAACTGATCCAGAACCCGGAGTTGATCAACAGAAGGAATCAATCGGCGATGACACCGTTGATATCGACGTGGAACTCTATGAGCCGGTCGACGATAGTGATAGTGACATCGACATGGTATTCACACTTGTGATTTGTTTCTTGCTCAGAAAAGGGATGGATTTTGGGCATCTTTGGTATGGCTCTGGCTTACTGTTATGTTTGGCAATGCAGGGTGAGACAGACAACAAGGAGATGAACCAAGATGAATTGCTCATGGATATTGACAGTGCGGACTCAGGGAACCCGCTTGCAGCAACAGAATATGTTGAAGTGCTTTACAAGTTCTACAGAGAAAATGAGGTGGGTTTATTGACCGACGATGCTTACCTTGTTCCTTTTTGGTAGATAATCTCAAATCATGAATTCTGAACTTTTGGATGAATATCAAGAATGCACAGAGGCTTTATCTTTTTTTTTTAAGATAAATGATAATATATATACGGCATCATCTATCAATCAGTATCTTTTATGCACTTTAAGCAACTAGGTAAAAAAATGTCGGTATGTTTTGAATCGAGTGATACTGATATAGCACATTGGTCCACCTCACAGCCAGGAGTAGGTATCTATTGTGCTAGTTGTCAGGTGCAAGTGCAACACATTGGAAAGTTATGCTGAACTAAAATCATCACTACATAATACTTGTACCATTGAAACCACTTCATCTGTTATACAACTGTGAAAGCTACAAAACTTCATGTCTTTGTACTACTAAAATTGGTTCCTTCAGTATTTTTGAAGCAAATCGTGGTCACCAGAATGAAACTTATTGCCAACAGTATCCTTACATTCACAAAGACTTAAGCAGGCTTCTACTATTTTGGATTTTTTCCATTGCAGCTTGTATTATCTTTTCAGTATTACCAATGTGGTGCTTTATGCAGGCTAAGAGTTGTGTAAGCCCTGATTACATGTCCAGTCAACAAGATATAAACTCAAAGATGAGCAATTCTGATTGACTGGCTGATTGAGGTACAAAAAGGATGGACCTTACAAATTTTTTCTGATCTGAAACTGCATGTTTTAATATTTTTGCTGGTCCTTTTGCCAGGTTCACTACAAGTTTGACCTGATGGATGAGACACTCTTTCTTACGGTCAACATAATAGATAGATTTTTGGAAAAGGAAGTGGTTCCAAGGAAGAAGCTACAACTGGTTGGAGTCACAGCTATGCTTCTTGCTTGCAAATATGAGGAGGTCTCAGTTCCAGTTGTTGAGGACCTTGTGATGATTACTGACCGTGCCTACACAAGTGGCCAAATTCTAGAAATGGTAATCCCACTAAATACAATTTGCACTCCACACTGAATTCATGCTTAGTTCTTTTATACTGCATTCTCTAAACGTACAATGATCATAGATTAGGATCTGTATATGCACTACATCAGCAAACAAGTAACATTTCCTTACATCAAACATGGATCTTTTACTGCAAAATTGCAACTATATTCCTTTCTACATAAGTGCAACATTATGGAGTTGGTCAATTTGTAATCTTTTGAATTATTTCTCCCACTTCTGCATATCCTTGCACAGTCTTCTCTTTTTCAGAAGATGGTGTACACTTGATCATGATATCCATATATACTACCTTAGTGAGTAAATAAAGTGTATTTAAAGCAGACAAAGATTGTTACTGCAAAAATTATATCCTTTGTACAGCAGTGCACCATGACAATTGTAATCTTTTGGATGATTTCTCCCTGTTATGCATACCCTTGTAATCTTTCGGATGATTTCTCCCTGTTTTGCATACCCTTGCATGCTGTCTTCTTTTATTTTATAGTGATTTATTTGTTTTTCTTTTACCAAGAGTTGAAAATCTTCTGATTGAGCAGGAAAAGTTGATCCTGAACAAGCTGCAATTCAACATGTCGGTTCCAACACCTTATGTCTTCATGAAGAGGTTTCTGAAAGCTGCAGATGCAGACAAACAGGTGAAATATCACTACACTGTGATCCATGTTTTGTCTACTTGGATAAACAAAACACTAGTAGTGATCTGTTGGTTTTATGATTGACTCTGCCCCACTTTTGTATCTCGCAGCTTGAGCTAGCGTCATTTTTCATGCTGGAGCTCTGCCTGGTAGAATACCAAATGCTGAATTATCGGCCTTCGCATCTGGCTGCTGCTGCGGTTTATACTGCACAATGTGCTATTAATCGTTGCCCTCACTGGACAAAAGGTTTCGGAGTCACATAGCAGATACACTAGCGACCAACTCCTGTAAGTCCATTTCAAGTCACTTCCTCAATTCATTTACAAGCATCTGTATCCTGACTTTCTGTGTGCCTTTTGATGTTCTCTCAGGGAGTGCTCGAGGATGATGGTAGACTTTCACCCAGAAGGCTGGAACCGGCAAGCTCACTGCCGTGCACAGGAAGTACAGTACCTACAAGTTCGGATGCGCGGCCAAGACTTTGCCTGCGCAGTTCCTGCTTGAGTCAGATGCAATCTAGTTGAATCGCCCTATTCAACTGGGTGGATTTTTTTACGTTTTAGCATACTCCGTGACAAGATGCACAAAACATCGTGTTGATGTTGTGCATCGAATTTCCTTGGAGAGTTATGATTAACTGTTTTTCTTATCTATATCCTGAATGACGGTCGTTCGGACAGGTCGTGCAGTTATACTGCGGCTAATAACCTGTCCTGTTCAGGAATGCTGTTGGAACCTTGTAAAGAAAACAAGTTCTGAATCAAATGGATCAATAACCTTTGTCCAAAATGTTGTCTCATTTTGCTGTTCATAATGGCTGTTTGATCTTGGTGGAGTGCCGCTCCGTGATACGGGTTTGAGATCTGCCTTGCCATGCAAAAATTTTAAAACATGTTTATATACATTTATTTTAGAAATTTTCTAGAGCATTATGTATATTTTTCTTATTTTCTTGGAGCTAAACCTCATTTTCAACGTTTCTATAGATGCTTTTTCATGAAATGTTGTATTCAAAATTTTCATACCACATATGTTGGAATTTTTAAATCTTAGATTTTCTATGATTTAAATTTTTTATTAAAATAGACAAACCTGCCTTCGTAGCTTTAAGATGTCTGTCGTTGGCGCTAAATCAATTGCTAGATCGTCTAGGCTGCACATGGTGCAAAAGACGCGACGGAGGAAGATCCAAATGGCGAGGTTGTTTGTTGAGAGAATGGAGTATATAGCCTCTTTTTTTTTGAATTTAGCTTTATGGCCTTAAAACAAAAATTTTATTAGGAATATGGCCTTCCGTCGGTTTTGGGTTGGTAATCTGATTGTCCAAGTTAAGGGTAAAAATATTTTACCCCTAACGAAGAAATCTAAACGAAGAAAATAAAAAAAATATAAAGAACGCTATTTTACCACACATCATATAAAGTTGACATGCACATGTGACGTCTACATATATAGATTTCTTCCTACACACTTTTTTTTAAATATTATTTTCGAAGTTGAGTAAAACGTTCAGGTCATTGTTTGTTCTTGTACCTTTGATGACAAAATCATATTTTCTAACTCTGAAGATAATAGAAGCAAATAAATCATGAATCGCAAACACATATATGCAGAGCGATAAAGAAGTGAAGATGAATCATAGACACATTTATGCTGAGACAATTAATTGCTTGTTATCTAATCTCTTGTATTGATACAATTCAAGTCCAAGGCAAGGAGCCAAGAATAATAGGCTGGCCGGTCAGCCAGTAGTGCAGTATTATATTACCACAGATGTTTATAGTTTTCCTGTACTGATTGTGATAAGAAGTACATGGCTTTTATGTACAGGCGGCATATATATAATTGCCTCAACAGAAGAAGCACGTCGCGACCTGCGCTGGTGGCCGACCCGGCTGTATGTCTCAGGATGGGCTAGGCTTGTGAACTGTTCCGGTTGTGTAAGTGCCGCCGGCTATTGATATGTAATGCCACGACGAAGATGTATATAGAGCAAAACGGCAGAGAATTCAAAACTATTTTTTTTATTTTCTTTGTTAGGGGTAAAATAGTCTTTTTACCCACTTAACTTGGCTACCGGTCTGGAGCCAAAGCGACGGACCATATGCCCTAATAAAATTTTGTTTTTGGTAGTAAGTTAAATTCGAAAAGGCGTATCACACAGAGTAGTTTTTAAAGTAGTATCTGCAATTAACTTTTCTTGTTTGTTTGTAGCGGTGGAAGATCTAAATGGCGAGTTGATCGACACTTGTTCTTGAAACATCCGTATGAACACATCTAGGGAAACCAGCTTGGAAGGAGTCCCTAGGATCGTCAAGACCGTCTAAAACAACGATAAATGGATCTCAATAAATTGTGATCCTGTTATAAAATTAAATTAAGGTACTATACACTAATTTAAAATTTTGAGATTGGATGAGTCTCCAAAGGAAAATCTCGATTTGACCTTGGGCTTTCAAAACTGATTTAAACAATATTCATGCTCTAGATAAACTAGCTTGAGGTATTTTCTGTAATTCTATTTTTTGTAAATTTTGCCAATTAAATTCAAATTTGATCACTTTTGTGTACACGTAATTTTTCTAGTCTATCTTTAACTCTCATGATCATATCTTGGCTGTCAACGTAACAACGTTGGAAGAGAAAACGGAGTTTTAACCGTCAAACTGTGGGTTACGGCCCATGAAGCTCGGCCTGAGACTCCGTTTTTCCCCAGCTACGCCAGCGCAAAAAGCCAATTGGCATCACGTCACGTCGTCGCCTTCCCGGAAAACCGGCGGGGAAAGGGAGGAGATAGGGGCGGCGACGCCGTCACGATTCGCGCTGCGCGATTTGCTCCCTTCTCCACCGTCCCGTCCGTCTCGCTGGAAATCACGCGCGTCGACGCTGGAATCACCTCGATCAACGGGGAATCGGCACGGGGGCAGCTTCTCGGTTCCCGCAGCCGAAGCGGGCGAGTCGTCGGCTCAGGTTTGGGTTTCCTTCAAGCTCCTCTGTTCCTTCAATTCCTTCAAATTCATGCGGTCATGCCGCGGGAGGTTCTCCTGCCCGTCCCGTAGCTGCGGGGGGGCGTTCCTTCTGGTTCTTCTCGGAGGAGATTGAGCGATCTGATAAGGTTTCGTGTTTAATTTTGGTCGGTTGCAACCCCTTTTTGTTGCCCCCTTGGTTTAATTTTTTGGTGAGGTTGGTCGCGTTTGTGGTCTCAATGTAGTTGTACTGTATTCAGTTCCTTATCAAATCCGTACGGGACTAGTTAGATTGTTTTGCGTTTTGGAATCATGGATCGTCGTCATCATGGATTGTCGACGGTCCGTGGGATGAATTTCACAGGTTCAGGGATTTTCCGCACCTTTTGAGTTCATTGCAGATAATAGACCGGGCGGTGTGGATCCAGGAGGTTTCATCTGGTTGGTTTTGGATTCAAGTTGACTTTCGGTCAGGAAGGTGATGCTGGATGATGCTGACGGACTTTGAAAGCATACCAGTTCAAACAAGTGTTGTCTGTCTCTGTCAGCATGAGGGTCAACATTGGGCTCCTAGTGCCCTTGATGGCACAATACTCACACCCGTATGGGCTACTTTAGTTGCTACTTCATGCTGCTTGCGCTTTCGCTCTCCATGTACCTGATATTTGAGCATCTCTCAGCATACAACAATCCAGAGGTTTCTAGTTTCTGCTTTGCATCCTATCATCATTTTTTTTTTACATAAATTCTGTTTTATCTGAACCATGGTAAAGCATAATTTTCACTGTTTTAGGTTCTGTTCTACTTGTACAGGAACAGAAATTTGTACTGGGTGTTATTCTCATGGTCCCTTGCTATGCAGTTGAGTCAGTAAGGCTTCTATAAAAGCACTATGTATGTACTACATTACTCAATCAGCATGTCTAATGTTCTTCTTTTGGAACAGTATATTTCTTTGATAAATCCAAATGCAAGTGTTTACTGTGGCATCCTACGCGATGGTTATGAAGCACTTGCAATGTACCTTTTGGAAGATATATTACTGCATGTTTAGGTAAGTTATATGCCCTATAGACATTGCTTTCTTGAGTACAGAACGTAGTGTTGTGTTCTTACTTAGCTGTCACTGTATTTTGCATATGAAGTTTTTATTTCAAGGCAGGAATATAAGATGATTTTTGAACAATGCAGTCTTTTCTGTCCTAAATTACCTTGTTTGTACCTCTCTGTGGGCCTGCATTATGCATCCCGGAGTCAACCAATGTTGTAATTCCTGCGCGCGGGGGTGGAGTGTGGGAGGTGGGATATGCAATCATTATCATCATATGTATGATACCAGATGCTAGAATATCAGATAGTTCATCATAAGGCTACACAGCATTAGCAAAATGGAGGCACTGTTTCTGAGTAAAAAAAATTGTGGCAACTCGGTAGATATCGTACATTGTCAGTAGCAGGCAGGCTATTTATATCATTTCTCTTTGTACAATCAAGGCTTAAAGAAACCCCTAGATTTCAATACTAGATTACAAAGCAATCTACAATCTACAAGGTGCTTTTCACAATCTGCAGCTAAACAATCACACTCTTATACATTTAAAAAGGCTATTGTTTGGTGCACTTGCACCTTTCATGGTTTTGTTCTCTTCATTTGTGTGTGTTTATTATGTCTGATCTAGGTGGGGAAGATAAAACAATAGCTTTTTAAAGAGGAAGGTGGCTCTGGTTCTGGGCAGCCTCTACTGCATCATGCTTCTGAGAAGGAATCATACACCATCATTTTCCTGTAAATTTTGTATTGAAGCCCTGGAGATTGGGGACGCGTTTCTACCTGATTATCAAATTTGGAATCTTCAATATGTATTTCCACAAGCCCTTGCAAATTTTTTATCTGAGAAGTAAAAATAAGACTTAGGTATGTTTATGGCCTTTTTGCACCTGCAGGTGATTATAAAGACCCTCACGGCTACAAGTTATCTCTTCTTCTAGAACCTTTTGGTGTTTATTGTGATGGAGAATTCAATTTACGATGTGGGTAAGACAATTATTTCATTTTCCTTTCTGGTTCTTTGTCTTCAAAATCTGAATGTCCCATCTTCCTTACGTTGGTTTTTGTTTATGTGCGAGCTATGTTTGTTGAATGCAAATTGCCACGTCAGCCTCATGATACACATCCTGCTTCTTTTCTTTTTTGAAAAGATGGCGGAGGACTTTTTTGCTGCTTGCAAATATTATTAGAAGGAGACAATTGCCCCAATTTATAAGGGAAATGGGGCCCCAAAAACTGTACAACTAGGGTACAAACCCCGAACAACTTGATTTGTAGACCACACAACTAGGGGTACACAAATCATCCCCACACAAACTTCGGTCCTCTGACTGTACAACAAGGCGTACACATGACACCTCCAGTCAAAGACTAAAAGCCGCAATCCAATCGCTTGCACTACAACTCACCTAGAAAGAGCATCACTGAGCATAACTCACAACTATCTTTACACAAATTTACCGGCCAAGCACTCCAGGACAACTATACTTTTGTCCAAACGTCAGGGCAACTACCCAAAGCTGCCTGCACAACACCAAAAAACTAACAAGGAAAAAAGAGTGGCATCAAACCAGATGGAAATCGCCAAGCCACTGAGCTGGAATAGCCTAGTGAAGCCTTCAAGAAGGTAATGATGCAGGGGAACACCGGATCTGCCCTCCAGGCCATCGACATCACCAAGTGGATCTGGCTGACCCTGACAGGACCGCATGCCAGAGATAGGGTTGATGGAGGGTTGCTGGCTGGGGCTTCCTGATGCTAATGATGTGGGGGCGAGTTGTTTCTCCACTGTACTATGTCATGCTTTCATCCAGAAAGAAATTCATCATATTTGGCTTGTTTTTCCATTATGAATGAACCAATTTTGAGATGGCTAAATCAGTTATTTCATCTCTCTTCTACATTTTGTTCTAAACCCAATGCATATATTTGTGATGCAGGTACCCTTACTTTGCTGCAGTTCTCAACTTTAGTCAAATATTGGGCCCTGTACTGTCTAGTAGCATGGTATACAGCTACCAGGGACGAATTGGCACCTATAAAGCCTCTGGCTAAGTTTCTTTCTTTCAAGTCAATAGTATTCTTGACTTGGTGGCAGGTGTGGTGATTGCAATAATGTGTATGCTTTGGGCCTTCTTAGAAGTCCTTTAGCCCAGAGCTTGGAGTTAAAATCAAGCATTCAAGATTTCATTATTTGCATAGAGGTATACATCCTTCCATGGTGTTTTGAACTGTTTGTTATCTATCTTCGGCTTTTCTTAAAAGAATCCATTTCTTTCATATTTATGTGGGTTTCCTAGATATCTGATAGCACCATGTCTTCCTCCAGGACAGATGGGCATTGCTTCAGTTGTTCACCTCTATGTGTTCCCAGCCAAGCCCTATGCACTCTAACTAATCACTCACCTGGAAACATTTCTGTGGTTTCTGGGATTACGTATCCTCTGACCCTGTGGACCCTTTTGAAATTAAGGGAAAGCAACCGGCCTACCAAAATGAAGCTTCCGCAGTTCGAACCAGATGAGAGAAGCGTGACAAACATAAAGAAAGTGTTCGGGACTTCGTTGTTGGCATTGGAGAATATGTGAGTACTGGGACCAAATCCTCTTTCTGAGCATTACTGACAATTTCCTCTCTTGATCGTTATTTTAGGTTGGATTTTAAATTATTTGAACCACTAGAATAAATCTTACCTTGACAACCAAATATGTTCTCTTCTATTACTTTAATGGGTTGTGTGGGTTTGCAGAATATGTTTGTAGACATAATTTCCATGTGTTGTCTCTTGTTTTCTTCCACCTTTAACTTAGGTGATCAGGATTTCCAAATTCTGTTCACCAAGCAGTGCGGCCAGTGGAGAAGCGCATTGATAAATTGATGAAAAGAATGATAAGCTAGAAAAGCCAGGATGACAATTGGGTGGTACAGCAACACCAGAGACCTGTTCGTGGGATTGATGATCCATTATTAAAGCGGAAGCGCCAGAAGTAGCAGTGGTGTCTGAGGCAAAAGCATCGCAGAGATTGTGAGCTCAGCTGCAGTTGCTGTGGACAGCTGGGAGGTGGTGATCAAGCTTCTGATGTATATGAGATCAGGGGTCGCCGGCTGGGCTGTAAAACTAACGATTCTACTTTGCGAGATGGTAAATTCAAACCATGTCACGTGGAAAGAAAAGACTGGTTAGGGTTTGCATTTGGTGGGTAAACTCGATGGCAACTGTTTCTGCGATAGTGGCCATTTTGGAGCCTTCGCAAGTTCAGACTGTCTTTGTATAGGTATAATACTTAGGTGGTAGCTGATAATGATAGGTAACCCGTGTGCATAGATTGTTAATTTTTTCTTTCTTTTTCTTGGTCGAGTCGTACTGATATTTGGTTTGGGAAATGTGGAAGTACAGTAGTTTTTTTTCATTCTTTGGAAATGGAAGCGCCTGTTGGTGAAAATTGTGTAATGATAGGTAACCTGTGTGCATAGATTGTTAATTTTTCTTTTCTTTTTCTTGGTCGAGTCGTACTGATATTTGGTATGGGAAAATGTGGAAGTACAGTAGTTTTTCATTCTTTAGAAATGGAAGCGCCTGTTGCGAAAATTGTGTCCATTTGGACAGATTGTATACTGCCGTTGCACACTCACATGGAGGACTATTGAGTCTTGAACAAGATACACTGCATATATAACTGAAGTGCCAGAATCGTATGCTCTGTCGAGTAGTCGAGTA
>JADLZK010007794.1:0-117678 GCA_015847255.1 Hyparrhenia diplandra | reverse complement strand
GGGGGGCCTTGGTCCCACACGCCGATGGCGGTGTGAGAGTGGCGAGGGTGAAAAGACCAAATCGCCTCGTTTATGTTGGCGCGGGCGTGGAAACGGTGTTGCTGGGCCCATCGGCCTACCGGGCGAGCTGGGCGTCGCTGTTGCTTGGTTGGGCTTTGGTTGGCCGCCAGGCAATGGCCTCTTCTTTCCTCTTCCTCTTTCCTTTATCTTTTTCTATTTTCTTTTCCAATTTCTATTTAAAACCATGGGCATCTATTTGTAATTGCATGTGTTGCCAAAGCATGCAATTACCCTTAGGGCATCCTAGGGTCCTTGGGAAGTTTGGTACACCATTTCCATTGGGTTGGCAACAAAACAAGTTTAAATTAAAAGACTTGTTGGTTTTATTAAGCATCACATAAAATCATAAAAGAGCCAACTCAAACATGGTGATTAAAATGCAATGATGCTCAACATAAATAAACATGAATAGGTGCTACTTGTGCAACTAGGAGGGTTTCTCTACATGCAATACACCATTGCATGGCTTGTTTCAAAAAATTTGAAAGTTGGGATTTTTGTGTGGCAAAATCTGGGTTGTTACTGGTCTTTGGCTTCTTTTCCTCGAAGCATCAAGCATTCATCGAATTCGTGAGTACCACCATGGAAATGAAGAAGCAGAAGCGAAGGGCCATGATCCCGCACCCGAGCCCCCGCCAGTCGGCCACATCGGCCCGCATGGTGCAGCTCGCCAAGGTCTTCCTCAAGCACGGCTAAGGCGTGACAATGGTGATCGCCGAGCCAGCCGCCAGCTCGCTGGACTTCGTGATCATCGACGCCGGCCACCTCCCCGCCGTGGCTCACCAAGGGACTCAAGGCAGTGTCCTGCGGCTTGGTCGAGATCATGGAGTAAGCGGATCTCTGGTTCCTCCTTGTCGGGCGGTGAGGATGGAGGCCGAGGTTGACGATAGCTCGACGCGAGACAACGGAGTTGGGCATTCATCTCCTCAACCTCGCTAAAATCTCGTCCAAAGATCTCCTGCTCCTTCCTGGTGGCTAGGAACTCGACGCGGTGGTAGGTGCAAAGGGACATGGGGATGAATTTGGGCGAAATCGAATTGGTAGGGGCGAATTGCGGAGGGATCCCTCGGATCGAACGAATCTGATACCGTGATGTAAATGTCCTAGTACTCGAGGAGATAGCTAGAACGTGGATACTCGATAATCGAAACTCCAGCCACCGCCGAGAGCTCGCCGCCGGCCACCAAGGCACGGTTCAAGATTCTAGATCGAGTTCACCTCTCTCTCATGTCTCTCTCTGCAATACATAGGGAGATCACAGCTCCTTGCCCGCTACATGGGCCCAACTGAAAACAAAAATAAACTGGGCTTGTATTCACTTCTTGGCCCACTCGGGTCCAGCCACAAGCACGCTCGGCTTCTTGACACGCAGGCTCCTTCTCTGATCAACTAACTCCACCTTCATCTTCCGCGGGGAATACCTTCACGCCGCGGTCTAGCAGAGAACCATGGATATCGTTGTAGCCGCTAATGTGTGGACAAAACTAATGGACGCTGATTGACTGCGCGTGAGAAAAATGGTATTTGCCTGGGGCAGGGATGGACATTTTTCATGTCAATGGGTGGGGTAAGCTTTTCCGCAAGCCAAGTCTCAAGCTCCTGATGTATCACATTCCTAGCTGCAAACTGAACAGTAGTTTCCAAAATACATGTCAAGGATTTGTGTTCCCTTGGCATGTATATAGCTTTATTTATATAGGGAGCATGTCTTACATTGAGCATCCATATTTTCATTGTTTCACCCACCAAGTAAGTACATTTATTCAAAGCACATCATACGTGGAATCTTAGCTATATATATAAAACATTGGCATGTCTGAACGAATTGTTTATTGCATCCATGGCACTTTGGTAACACATAATGAGGGAAACATAGTGTTGGCACAAAACGTGGCCACATGCAAAGCACTAGAATGCATAGACCACAAAATAGAGAACCTTGTGGTGCAGCCTGTGTGACTTCCGCCCCAGTTTGAAATTTGGCTCACAGTGGTAGTGTGGTTCATGTGCATGTTAATGAGATGTTGTGGAGGGTTTAGTCCCACATTGGTTGTTTAGGCATCTTCCATTTCTTATGTTGTGGAGGTCACACGCAAAATTTTATTTATATTTTTTATGTCCCAAAAATTATCCTATAGGTTCCGACACAGGTCTAAACGGGCTTCAAGCCTCGCCATACACCGACGACATGGCATGACGATCAACTCAGTGTGGACGTGGATTGGAAAACTTTCAACGTTGCTTATATATAGAGTGCCATGTGAAGGCCGAAAGGACTTTGAATATTCCTAGAATATAGTTGTTATTGTTATTAATAAGTGGAAAGTATGAGTATGGGCCTTCACCTAGTCGTAAGTGTAAAAGGATCTTGGCTACCAAGCTGCTAGTATAATGGTCATATATATAACGCTATGCATATATTTCTCGATGGGCAGACGACTAAAGAATTCACACTAGTTATAGCATCACTTAAATTCTGTAAAATTTGGAGCATTTTTAAATGTCACAAATGTCACCAATAAAAATTTGGTAGTAATAGTATTATTTTTTGTAATGTCACCAACAAATGTCGCCTGAATCGCCTTCTCGCCTAGGCCATATATCAATCTGTGCAGGCCCAAACTTGGGCCTGTAACTCATAGCGCATCATCTGATTGCATACAGCCACCAGGCCATGCACATTGTCAGGGGAAAGAGTGAGGCAGAATAACGAAAGCATCACAACAATAAATATGTCCTCCGTTGGCACAACTTCAAAATCATAACCTTGGCCCTATTCGAATGGTACCGGAGCATGTCCAACTGATTTGAATTTTATATTGCATAAAAATCACAAGTTCACATCATCCTTCCATGAAAATAGAAACAGAGGAGAGACCTTATTACTTGCAGCAAGAACTGAATGTAAAGAACAGGCACACAAAAATATCATGTTCACACCATCCTTCTTCATGATGAGGCTCCATATAGTAAGCAAATCAGTCGATAGCTGGTGTGCAAAACAACCGCCACTAGGATGCATTGACCAAAAAACTCCCTCTGCAGTGGCGTCTAATTCAGACTTAGGTACATTTGGGCGCTATATTGGTTGGGACAGATTGTGTGAGATTGTTGCATACTGACATGGAACATCGTGTACAGCTCATGCAGGAATTAGACAGCCGTAACAGACCGGTAAGCCAAGCATGCCAAGATACACTAGGACTACGGTATCCCTTGGCAGCATGATGACAAGCACCGGTTTATGCTAGGGCTGGGAATCCTGCAAAGCCAACATGCACAGCTTCAACTGCGTGTGTCACAACAACTTGATCTTTGTCTTCTGATGTATCCCATTCCTAGTGTCAGCCCATCATACTCATCACATTCCCCATCATACTGATCATACTCACTAGTTTCAGACTAGTCCATTACATATGTGTGGTGTCCAAATTCTAATTTCTGTATAATGTTTCCACATTGCATCAGGAAGCAAATGTATTTTTGCATGCTGCTCCCCGAAATGGTGCAGAGCTATATATAGTGTTACCTCTGAGGCGTGTAAATAGGCCAAAAAGCTTTTGAATGTTCCTATATATAATATATAGTTGCTGAGTGGAAAGCATTATGTAGTCTGGAGCTGGAGCCTTGTCTACCTTCAAATAGGATCCCATTCTGCATTATTTCGTATCTGGGAAAATAGAAGCCTATTTTACAATGTCTCATTTCACTTGTTATTCCCAAGCATGTTACTGAAAGAATTGGTTGGTATGTAAAGATAGGCTCGACAGGCTCAATAGCAGGGCATCCTTTGATGAGGGCTGTGCCATTACACTTGTCATCCTAACATCATATTCACATGGTTGAAAACCCAGTCACCTCCAATGATTTGCAAAATTCACTTGGCAAACTAAAAGAAAACTTGAATCAGGAACCCTGAGACAAAAAATAAAATTGTGTTAATTTCCACCCTTTTTGCCTCTATACCCTAATGGATGCGTGGAGCGGCTGTGCGCATATATATGCGGGTTTGGCCCGTCAAATACCAAGTCTCACCAATTTGCCAAGTCAAATGCCAAATGGTTGGAGAGGGCAATTCATTGATTTTGACAAAAATATGGAATGACAAGTCCAAATGGCAAACGGTTGGAGATGCTCTAAAGTGATAGGCACCACACCAATCATCCAGGAGTTATTGTGACTAATGATTGGTAAAATGAACAACACTATAGTGAATCCCTAAATTTATTTTATAATAAAGAGTGACAGGATATTTGCTATGTTAGAGAAGTAATGGAACAACATATTAGTGACGCATGGAGAAATAGATCGAGGGGTGGGCAGCACTGCACTTTCTAGCAAGAGACCTCTATTAATGAAAAATCAACAGAGGTGGTCGAGCAGGCCTGTCTGTGTAAAGAAGACCACTGCCATGGCCCCCTCATTGGAGCCCGCTATCCAATCCAACGAATGAAGACCTCCAGGACATCCGTCATCGCTAAAGTTTTAAATCATGACCTTGGCGCAATTGGAACGCTAACCAAACAGAGGTTCAAACCGAGGAATGGCCAACCCAAATGAAACCGAGGCACACTAAAAGAGCAAATTAAAGCCCTTGAATGACCAGCCTTGCCTAGGCTATAAAAAAAATAGGATGGCATTAAAGATGATTTGACATCTGACAAAATAAAACCCTTATTTGCAAAACATCTCATTTTACTCGATAACCCAACACAACTGAATATCTACGCTTGTTTCATATTTGAAACATGTACGTAGTCCTATTGTTGGACGATGAAGAGCTGAGTATTTCTTTCAACTATTTACAAAAAAAAATTGCATGAACATAAAATTAACCACACGTATAATGTTTATTTTTTGCCGCTCACGTAAAAAGGATAAATTTAATCTAGACAAGTGTTAATCAGTGCTACAACATGTAATCAATTTTCATATTTATAATACAAGGTCACAAATAAAAAGAAAAGGATATTTTTCAGTCACCAGAATTTGTAATGTTTTTTGTGTCAGAGTAAGGCGTCCACAGCAGCCAGTCCCATATGTGTTTTACACTCACGAGCGAGCAAGTCAATTGGAACGGGACTAGAGTTCCTATTAGTCCCGGTTGGAAGTACGTATACACACTAGGACCTAGACTAAAAGATGTGGCAGGCGAACGGGGTTAGTTGAACTCTAATGCCTTAACGCTGAGATAAAATTAATGATGTCAATAAATCGATTTTTTTACAGATATAACTATTTGACCGTCACGGGAAACATTGTGCCAGCGAGTGATCGTGTGCGAATTCCAACCAAGCGATCGTATGAACTCCAAGTGCTTGCATTGACGGCGTGTTCGTGGGGAAGTAGACAATCGACTAATTCGCTATTTAAGCACACACTCTAATCAGGGCGTTCATCCTTTCCAGTAGTCTAATCCAGGCACATTCTCTTTGCAATCATCATTACCATGGCTGCCTTAGGCTCAGGATCCAACAAGCGCACCAGAGAGGAGCTGGAGGTGGTGGAGGGCTCGAACAAGCGCACAAGGGAGGAGGTGGAGGCGCCGCGGCCCCGAAGCCCAAGGGATCCGGCCGACGGCGACTTCGACTCCCACGTCCCGCCCTCTCCTAAGCCGGACTGCATTGATCAAGAGGGATTTCACCCTCGATTGTCTCAAGCCTGCCTTCAGGCAGCTCAAGGAGCTGGCGGACGGCCATGATCTTCTTCCAAAGGTGGAGCCACCTCTGGATGAAAAGATCAATTACTACGCCCCGAAAGTGGCGGAGTTGGCCGGTATCATCCTCAAGGCCTTGGCCAAGAAGGACGACGCCAGCGAGGAGGAGGAGGACAACAAGGACTAAAAAGAGAGAGGAAGGCAAGCGAATGGGGTTGTCAAAAACGAACCATTAACTATCGGTTGTGCCATGAGAAACGTAGTCGCCATTTGTGTGCCGAGGAGATGACCATTTTGCGCAACAGTCGCTGTTAACATTTTTCCAAGGAACTGACTTTTGGGAAATGCCATATTTATACCCCGCCTGCCTTCCGTTGTCCAACACTAACTTCTCTTTCATACCCCTTTCACGGAAAGCCAAACACGCCCGTCCAACGACGACGACATGGCCTCCAACCGGGAGGAGATGAAGTTTGCTGTGGAGCGCCTCAACGCCGCCCTCAACAAGCTCAATAGCCTGGCCAACGATGTTGGCCTGCCAAAGGTGAATCTGCCCTCAAGTAGAAGGCCAACTTCTACCCTCCGTGATCGACTCCTAGCTGATATCCTTACCGAGGGGATACCGGACAAACTGGAGGAGGTGGAGGAAGAGGCCAGGAAGGCGGCCGCTTGGAAGCCGCCCGGGCGGGTGGCCAAGAAGGCGGCCTAGGTTCTTTTTTATATTAATTTATCTATTGTCTTATTTGTGTGGATGTGTAAGATACAATACATTTCGTTTGTGTGGTTAATTTGTTAATGAATCAGCCAATGATGAATAACTCTACATATAACATTAGGGACTAGTCGTCTAGCAAGAAATCGACTGAACAGACCAAACACAATACAGTTCTCGATGGAGCGTCTGTGGCAAGTGAGTGATGTCTTGGATATATATTGAGCAGACATGACCGAGTCTGACCACATATCATCCCCAAAGGCTACTATGGAGCCTTCTCTTTGTGTAGAATGTGCCACATCTCTGTAGATGGTTGTTGACAGGCAACAAATCATGCCACAAAGAAAGAGCCCACTTCTCTCGCATTCATTGGACACTTTGCCTGAATAGTGCTTTTCCCACACTTTTTGTTTTAGGCCACAGGACTGCCAGCCATCCACAAGGTTTCTAAGTCTTGCTGTGTAATTGTTCTCCTCCAGAGGCACAGATTTGTGGTGTAGCTCAGCAAACCCTATTCCTGATGCATCCCATTCCTACAATTTGACTTTTCTTCAGTTGTCACCTTTGAATTTGTAACACCTGGAATTTTTGTGTTTCTGAAATAGAGTCAAAATGATTTAATTATGTATTTTTGTGCTCATGAAATATAGGGAAAATAATATTTTTCATTTAAATAAAATTAATCTAAGGTTTAGCAACATGTTTGTTGCATTCATGCTCTTGTATTATTTTAATTGAGTGAAAATTGAATCTATGTTGATTTAGAAATGAGTCGAGTTAATTCTAGTTATAAAACAAACAATGGTATATATATATAATAAAAAGTCCTAATGTTTATTAAAACTGCACCTGAACAAACAATTAGAATTGCATCTATGCCGAGCGTGACGGAGTAACTCCACTGTTGAAAACGATGGAGTACCTCCCGCTGCAGTACCAAGAGCAAGATGGAGTAACTCCCACTGCAGAAAATCTGGCTGCTGCTCAGGAACAATCAGAAGAACAAGGAGGTGGTGATTGCTATGCCGAGCACGAGATATTTGAAGCACTTGATGGTAAAGTGATTATGAAGCTGTTTCCACTACATGTAGAACTCCTGATGTATCCCATTCCCACTAGTTACAATTCTTTCATGGCTAGCATGCCACTGAATTCCGGTTGCAATGCTATATTTTGTGGCTCACCAACACCTTCATTGTTTTGGATATATATTGGTGTCTCTATTCAACTAGAGAGCAAGAGATTTCAGTTCTCACCCTCATCAAGGTGCAGCTAGCTATATATAGGCGTAGAGTAAACTGAGATTTTACAAAGCTTATGAATATTCCATGACCTACCAAGCTAGAGCACTGCTACTTCGTTAATTATAATGTGCAATGATGCATATATCTAGTTTTTTACTGTACCATCCATACATGAAGGGCATGTAACATACTCTCATTTTCAGCCTTATATAGACAAAAATATAAAGTAAACTAAGTTTGTGTACAATTCAAGCCGATAGAGGATAATTGCCAGTGATGGCATGGTGGCCTGTCGGCCTGTCACTGCTCATTTGGCGCAACACTGCTGGGTTAAGCCGTCAGCAGGCAGTGGTATCCAGGGCTATCATTGCTGAGTTGTCGTTTCAACATGTAGTTTACAGTACTGACAGTGATAATAAGCACAACACTGCTGGGTCAAGCCATCAACCATCAGTGGTATAAATAGCTACCATTGTCGTTTGAACAGGCAGTGATATACTGAGTGTCACTGTTGGTGCCATATCCTTTTTTCTGAGAAGATGGCCTCGAGCAGAGATTCAGTGATATCCACCTCAAAGAGAAGGGGATGTTCCATATAAATTGTAGCACTTTTTTTTTCTGCGAAAATAGTAAGGGTAAAACCTACTGCACAAAAATTTGGTATGGACATAATACTAGTGCAAATGTGAGAACATATAACAGATTTGGCGACACACAAAACATAATAAGGTTGGGAACATAGCTCACAAAAAGGCTGGCTAGAACGTAGATGACTATAAGTGCGTTCCTGCCCATCCATTGGAATAGAACGAGGGCTTCTTAGTATGAATAACATCAACCTGCAAAATAGACAAGGCCTATGTAATAGGAATATTAAACATATTATGCATCTGAACCCTCTTTGTTAGTAGCAAGCATTGCCTTCTAATAATCTAATTTGTTACAGCTTGCAGCCTACATATAACGTACGTTCTATTCAAAAAAGTATGGTCACTTGCTACTGCCAAACGATGACCGCGTGTGCCATCTGTCACTATGCTGCTTCAAGTATTTGGGGCTTTTCCTCGTGCTCATGATTGTGACACCGTTCTAGCTCGCATCACTGCTGATCGCGTGCCTCCACGTACGCCATTAACTAGCCATGCTGACGACGCGGAAAATGACAAGATTCAGCATGCTTGATGGACATGGGGTCATGCATTTACAGGCATGCTCCAGCGCTCAAGCTACGATTATTTTTTTCATCAATACTCTTCACCGTAGATAGCCTTGTTCCAGATGCCTCCTACTCACGAAGTCACAATAATCTTTATTGTTCTTTGATCACTCATACTTTCACTCTGTTTCTCCGCATAGTGTGTACTCTGTCTCGCTACCAACCACAGACAAGGATCTGTACTTATAAGTAAGATTCTTAGGCCTTTAGTGTCATATGGTCTTTGTCATTCTTCATTATTTCAATTTTCAATTGCATATTGCCATAATTATATTTGTTGTCCACCAACTTGCCAAATTAATGAGAAAATTGGAACCATTCATCATGCAATACAATAATTTCGAATCTAGTGAATTAACTTCTTTGCTGGAGGATAGGTCCCTCTGAAATATCAGTTATGATTCAAAATTAGTGCTCTATATTCACCAAAAGCAGCTCTGGATCCCATTATTTTTATCCAAAGACCACACCTCCGCCCACTCCGCAAAACTCTAGATGCGAGGGCACATCAATGGATTTCCAAGGTGCTCTGAAAACCCATGGATCTGTTCAGTTCTCTGAAATGACGGACCATACCACTCACTACACATAAATAATGGTTGGATTGGCTTTTTATTTCTCCTTGATGTCGCAACTTCAATCGGCGCCCACCTTCCGGAAGCCAGATGTCCATGGCTTCGTCCTTCCTGACATCGGCAGTGTGGATGCTGCTGCGAGTGCCACACCACACTCTCTGCAGCCATGAGGGCCATCCTTGCTGCCGGTCACGTGGCCTGTCCCGAACTTACGCCGACCCAGCCAGTTGTGGTCCTTGCCCTACCGCACCACTGCCGGAAGTGGACTTGCCCGAGCCTACAAGGCCGCACCCTTGCCACGCCGCCTGCTCGGGGCGTCCCCATCACGCACAGCTGCACCGGCCATGCTTTCCTCGTGCACGCCTCCACAGCTGGCCGTGTGACCATACGCGTGCCTGCAACCACGCTTAGCGCACACCACCAGCCACCCCACCGATGCTGAACTCCAGTGTTGCGCTCTGGTCAAGATCGTAGGATGAAGAAGAGACTGACATGGGGGCCAGAGTGATTAAGGTGAGAAGGAGCTTCCTTTGATGGACTGCATGTTTGATTTCGTAGTAGTGTGTTAATTAGTTCATAACAACACGAACTATATCATGCATTAGCTTGCCAGATGCTTTCTGGCGGCATCATCTCACCTGACATGCTTTGTGGTGGCGTCATCTCGGCGCTTGTTGAATAATTTTGCTACTGGCTGCTTCTATCATGCATCTTATGCTAGTAACAGAAAGAACTGTAGAGAAAAGTTCATGAAGAAGCATGGCCGCTGAGAATGGCAAAACTGAAGATTTGTTGAATAAATCTAGTGCAATAGAAGCTAGGAGTTAGTTTTAGTTCTCGTATGTTAGCTCATGAAGAAGCAAGGAGGCATGTCATCCACTCTATGTTCTCTGATGTTTGGCATGGCAACTCGTTGCATGCATGTCGAAGATCGTCTATCATACCCCCATGTTTCTCTATTGTGTTCAGTCTTGCAAATTGAAATAGAAATCCATGTTCTTCGACACAATTTTGGGGTCTCTGGTCAGCCTAGACAAGTATTTGAGCTCTATATCCCTTATTCAACACAGTAATAAAAATCCTGATGTGTCTCATCCCCATTACATTCTTCTCTAAGGTAGCCACTGAACTCTTAGAAGCCCGCCCTGTTTCAGCCAGACCATTGCATTTTCAAAGAGGCATGAATTTTCTTGTTTTTCTGATCTTTGAATTTATTTTCTTTCCGCTGATGCCTAAGTGGCTAACAACCATCAGCACTACACCGATAACACATATGTAAAAAGTAACTCGACTCAGCCACTGAGGTTGAATAAGTATATATAATTGTATATAGATATTAAATGAACCTTCCATGGATGCAAAACATTG
Organism: Hyparrhenia diplandra; assembly: GCA_015847255.1. NCBI lineage: Eukaryota > Viridiplantae > Streptophyta > Magnoliopsida > Poales > Poaceae > Hyparrhenia > Hyparrhenia diplandra. The sequence continues at coordinate 106,844 of JADLZK010007794.1, read as the reverse complement.
ATGTGGCAACAAACTAACTGCGAAAAGTGAAGAAAAATAATGAAACCACTTTTCAATTAAGAAACCAAGTTGGTGCACTAGTCGCATATATTAGGGAAAACTGCAGTTTCCCATTGCAGTCCCCTCCCCTTTGGGCACACTGTGGGGCACACAACAGGATTGACCGGACCTGCAAGTCTCTTGCCGGCCATGACCATCATGCCATTCCTCTTGTTCACCGTGCCCATCGGATGGCGCACAATGTCTGTTTCGTTCACCCTATGAGAAAGCTAATTGGTCCAACTACTCGTGCATCACCCTCCATGCTTAGCTCCACTCGTCTAACTCTGCCACGCACATTGCCCCAGAGGCATGTTTGCCCATGCCTCATGCTATATTTTTTTCCCACAAATGGAAATGCAGGATTAAACATTTACATTTACTACTTGCTTTTCATACAAATGTAGCTAGAAGGGGAAAATGGCAGAGCAAGGACTAGAATCTTAGACCTGCTGAGGTAGGCTACCTTGTGGAGGATGAGTTGATCATTCTAGCAGAGAAGGATGCCAGTGGAGGTCGCACATATGGGAGTTCAGCTGGTCGACCTAGCTCGAGGAGGCCTGAGAAAATGGTATGCTGTACAGTCGTTTGATAATTTTCACATGAGCTCTCACTGCGGCTAAGACCCAAGGTCCTGATGTATTACATTCCTAGAGGGTTGTGGAAGTTATAGCCACTGGAATTTGTACTCCTCTACAGACATCCAAACACAAATGTGCACTGTATCTTATGAACAAGCTACTACTGCACAAAGGCTTTGCTGGCACAGGGGTGGATCCACAGTTCTTGGTGATGCCGGGCAGGCGCCAAGCTCCTGCCGCCGATACATGAAAAGCCTCCACGTGTGTCTAGTTCTGTCCGTGGGCGTCGCCTTGTCATTTCAGTTTCTTCAGTCTCCATCCAACCGTACTCCTCCATCCGTGCCTAATCTCAGGCTGTCCGTGCTGGCCGCCCGTCGCAGTACTGCTGGCCGGCAGTCGCTGCTGCCTCTGCTGCGTTACGACACTGCAGCTAGATGTTGGTATGCTGCTGTCAAGTTCAGGCGTTCAGCATCCAAAATTTCTGGTGCAGCAGCAATGCAGAGGGAAGATAAAAGGTAGGGTAAATCGATTGCGAATTTAATTGGCCTAAATTGAGAAAATGATTTACTGAATCTTTGAATTGATAGTTGTTGGAGTAAAGATATACTTTAGCCCGTACCATTTATGGTAAGTGCGGATACAAATATTGCTCCACCTGGTTAAACAATTGACGTTGCAGCTAGAGGTACAGATACTTCTCCACAACTTGAAGAAACAATTGAAATTGCAGCTATTAGCACTACAGAATCTGAAGAAAAAGACGGGGTAACTCTCATTGCAGAAACCGAAGCATAGGCTCAGGCTGCAGCACAGGAAGAATCAGAAGAACAACAAGGTGGTGATTGATACGCCGAGCATGAGACTTGATGATGAGGACACGCCCTACGCTGTCCAAAATTTTGGCCCAATCTTTCACGGTACAATTTTGACAAAACTTGTTTTATTGTGTCAAGATAATTTATTCTCTGAGAAATAATCAACAACCTCGACAACACTCTAAAGTCCTGAGCAGCTAGCAATCCAAACGCCGCTGAAAATATACTAGTAACAGATATTCTAATTAATTGGCTGCGTGACTCAAACAGGAACTCGTCACCAATCAGAGAACACCTGAATTTGGTTCACCCCTCACGGCAACGGTAGCCAGCAGCAGCAGATGGCTTAATTCTTCCTCAAACAATATAGCCGAGCCAAGAAATAAATGATAATAAATACGGCCAGATTCCGATTAATACTCAGCAGCACGCAGCACTAGCGATCACAATAATCAAAGGCAGGATGATCCACCAGTAGTGATAGATGGTGCCAAAAATACTCACGACAAATACGGTTCAAGCAATATAATTCGGATGAGTGAAATCAATCAGTTTGATCAACCAAGTACGAGTAGTAGCAGTATCAATGGCATTGATAATTGGGATCAGCTTACAAGATGTAGATGCAAACCAAACCCTAGATAGTTTCTTCCACCGCGACCTTGACGACCACGATCAGAAGATGGGGAACTGAATCAACTCCAGCACGAGTCCAAGGATCAATCCTCGATCACGCACCAACACAAATCCGAAAGGATCCGGGGAACACCTGCTAGGGCTTCACGGCGGCGGCTCGACGAAGAGTAACTCCAGAAATAAAATCCAATCTAATCTGTTACATGGCCGACTCTGGCCTTTTAAACGTGCACGCAGGCACCTGGTGGACACAAGTCCGACTCGACCAATAGTCTAGATGCAACGGGACTTTGCTAAGCTAATTAATATACGTATCCAAAAAAATAATAAAATATTACGGCAACGATTGCTAATTAACGTGTGGACCTGTGACCTTCACCTGTTCACCAGCAGCTTGATGCAAATAGTGAAGGCTTCTCAAGTTTTCCATGATGGCAATAATACCTCAAGTGACGTCAACTTTCATAGAACCAAAATAAATATGTTTTTTGGCTTTTCATCTTCTTTCTTGAATGTTACACTCTTAAAGATGATCATTGATGAAAGACCACTCGAGCAAATATTTTCTTTGCCTTCTTCATATATTCTTCATTAGAAGAGAATGCGCCAAATTTTAAGAAAGATGGATCTCTCATATTTTTAACTGATAAATTATCCAAAATAATCTTTTGCGGCGCCATGGGCTCATCACTTGATGATGTGATATGATTATGGAGCAGTTTCCACTAGATATAGAACTCCTGATGTATCTCATTTCCATTAGTAACAATCCTTTCATGGCCGGGTTGCTACTGAATTCTAGATGCAATGCTATACCTTGGGGCTCACCAGCACCTTCCATGTTCTGCATATATACAGGTGTCTCTGTTAAACTGGAGAGCAAGTGATTTCAGATCTCACGCTCATCAGGGTGCAGCTAGCTATATATAGGCGTAGAATTAAAGTAAACTGTGATTTCACAAGCTAATTAATTTTTCAACCACTCACAGTCGACTTGCTAGTTACATATTGATTCAGCGTTGCATATATATATATAAAGTTGTTCACCCCTTGCACCATCAACTGCTCCTCTCATATGTAAAAGTTGTTCACTCTCCTATTACTCCATTTCTTATTGATTTATATTGAGTAACATTTGTTTAATATGAGCGAAGGAAGCATTGTTAGCTTCATGATCTGGGTAAGTTGTATGCTGCTGCAGTTGCTTAACTTCCAGGACTATTTGGTAGTTGATTGAGTAACATTTGTTTAATATGAGCGAAGGAAGCATTGTTAGCTTCATGATCTGGGTAATTAAGTTGTATGCTGCTGCAGTTGCTTAACTTCCAGGACTATTTGGTAGTTGATTGTTATGTCCAAAGAAAATTAGTTAACTGGAAAAGCTTCAAAGTGAGAGCAACATGAATGGTTTCTTTGGATACAGCAGAAATAGAGAGAAGACATGGAGAGGACTTGCGGGATGAGGTGAGAGGGACAGCTCAGCCGAGAGGCGGCACCTCAGCCAACGTTATGAACTCTTGGCTCAACATAAGGCTAGTAATATACTGCTGGCTGTATATACATTCACAACTCACTATCAACCCACCCATATAGTACTGGGGTACTACGAGATACTTCTTTGCTATACATAGCCCAATTACTTCTCTCTTTAATTTGAAACTTTTCAATCTCGTGCATAAGCTGGTGGTAAACTTACAGCCCAATTTTCTTCTTTTTCCTCTTTTTTCTAGTCTAGATCCACATAAAGCCTACTTTCAGCCTCGTTGTTATAGATGCTCTAATACTACATATATATACATACATATAGTGAACTGGAACTAGTTATAGGAGAACCTAGGGACATCATGAACTGTTTTGTTCTGCTGACATCAGTTTACATATATTAAGCAAATTAGTGAAAGATAAGTAAACTCAACAAGGGCGCCTGTCTGTTGGTCAGTGTGGATGGCCGAAATTTAAGAGGTTTTGGGTTTGTGTGGAAGTGAGGTGGGCAAGAGATCAGGTGCACATGTAGCAGAGGTGTGGTACATTTAAATTCAGTCATCTAACGGCGTTGAGACTGCTCAGATCTGAAACTTTGATAAAATAGACATGATGTATCCTATCCCCACAGGAAAGCTCTTTAAGGGAATCTTGACGTCCTCTCTGGCTCAAACAAAATTGCAGCCCCACATGACTGTACACAACCTCCTCTTCCGATGCTGAAGATGTTCATCTTGATTATGCTGCTTGGCCATCACTTGACCGTGGATTTTTGTCTCTTCGACCGAGGGTGGCTGTCAGCTCTGAGCGGACGTCTGCAGTAGCGGTGATATATGTAGTGCTTCGTACTACATTACATTTAATTTCTCTCTTCCATCTACAACGAGAGTCCTCATATCTGAACCTTTCATCAAAATCTCCTGATGTATCCTAATCCTATCCCCACGAGAAAGCTTTCAAGGTATCTCCATCGATATGCAATTGTCATGCTATGATGCTATTTCTTTGGATGGATGCGTGGACACTACTGAATCGATCACGAGCCAAAGAAGTAAGTGATGACAACCGTTGGATGGGTGTAGCTTTATAGGCACGCTGCACGAATTTTGAATAATTACACTTTAATCTTTAATGTATTGCCCATACACTGATTGACCTACCGGGTACACATCTATACATATATATTGGGTCAACATCCACAGATTCACCTACAAAGGTATACAGCTCTACACAGGCACTCACACATGTGTTTTTTTTAGATAATGGAAAAAATTCTGGATTCAGCCGCCTTCTATTAAGAAGAAGCCTCAGTCCAAACTCAGTACGGGAACACACCCATAGTTCAAAAGTAAACTCCAAGATGATAATGAAAGACCATCCACTGGTTTTGCGAAGAACTCCATGGCTCTCCATTCTAGTAGTTTGCAAGCGACAAGAATCTGTTCCTTGGCATCATCTGAGCCCTGCAATAGAGCCCAAAACCAGAACCATTGTGCCCCCTGAAAAGAACATGAGTTGTTAACTAAAAGTTGATTTTTGGTATCGCTCATTCTTTCGGCATTACGATTCATAGTTTCAGTTTCATTTTGGGCAATTAGTTTAATTTGGGGAACAGTTTCTTTATAATAACAACATAGCATATATGTAGTTGCATGCTATCTCCAAATGGTTCGTTGAAACAACACGTAACATATCCTACTCCTGAGACAATGGACAAATAAGCATACCATCCTATGATAATCATTACATAGAGCAACTAAATAGTGACGTCAGATGTCAATAAGCTGCTAAAATCTCCAATGGCTGTCCACCCTATATATGGTAACCATTGTAGGATGTTGAGTGCGTGAGGGCAATGGTGAGCCCTGCATGTGGGTGGCAGTGGTGTGGACCTAACGGCGGTGGCGCCCCTTTAAATCGGTGCTGGTGAGGCTCCGCAGGCGGCGCCCAAAAAAAGATGACGGACCAAAGTATTATAGGATGACGTTCAAAGCTATTGACCCTGACAATTACTACCATGACAAATATGACTTTCAGTTCTATTGATTTAATGTTTTACAATGAATGAATTCTGAAATCTTAGTAGTGATGTAAAACCCTTAACACAAGCAATATATTTTCTTGTCATTAGTAAATATGTCATCATGCTAGTAAGCCGGGCTTATTATGCCCTATAGGGCACGGTGATGCTACAATGTAGAGACAAGTATGCTGATGATCTAGCCCTGTCAATGTCCCGGTTTCGAAAAAAAAATGATCTAGCCCTGTCGATCGTCAGAGGTTTAGATTTAACATATCATGACCAATGCTGCTGAAGCTCACACTGCCAAGCTGAAACTCTTAATGTATCTTATTGTTTGTGGAAGTGGAAGCCTCATCAATGGTGACCATTGACTGGCACCACGCACCACATAACTGGTCAACTTAACTACTTCTCCGACCTTGACTCCGGCATGCGAGGCTCTGTCAAGTCTGGCGATGCCTCAACCATTGGCATCAAGGGCGTCGGCATGGTCATCTTCATGGCCAATACTGGCAAGCACCGGATGTCCACCGGTACTGTCTACTACATACTGTGCTGAAGAACTCCATCATGAGCTTGGGAAGGTAGATGAAAACGTACGTCTCGCGCGTGGAGATCGAGGATGGCGTGCTGTGTGACTGGGACAGAAGCCTCCGCCTTGAATCTGGTAAACCATTGCTAACAAGAACACTTCAATACTAATGGCATGCATTTTTGGGGCATTACTGCTAGGGAAAGCCCAGTGTCCCACAGTTCGAATAGAATCCACGCAGAGTACCATGGGATAGAAGGTTCACGTGGTAGAGCACTTGGTCGATCCAGATCAACAAGAAGCGAGGAAAACATATATGTGTACTAGGGTGAGGAAATTCTCCCATAGTAGTCAGTCAGTCATTGTTGTGGTTTCCCTCAAGCTAAGACTCAAGCTCCCCATGTTAGATGCCTTGTCATTGATTTCTAGCGATGCTACATGCCAGGGACCTGTGATCTGGGAACTCAATTGCTAGCTCTCAAGTGCTATAACACAATGAACTTAAAATTGCCGTGCTCATGCTACAACTAGATAAGACTATATATCCGGGCACTAAATGAGTTCAAATAAACAAGTAGTAAACTATAAAGTTGCAATTCCTTTGAATACTATAACTCTATACATGTAGATAGTTTCTCCACCCTCCTGCACTCCAGATGCGGCCGTGGCGAGAGCAGGGCCTGAGGTCTGGTGGCCATAGGCACGACGAAGGGGGTGGCGCCTGTCGATCCAGGCGTGGATGTCTTGTATGGCTTTGGCGGGCCAGTGGATTGGCTCAACGGCCTTGTCCATTTTTTTTTGTTTTTTCTGATTGACATGTGTAGACGAGCACTATGCGTCGCACTTGATTATTGTAGATGCTTTTCATAGTTGGGGGATTGTCTGCCTTATTAGAAAACTGTTTTAAGCCTGCCTGCTTAAAAGAATATAGTACACTAGTGATAGGCCATCCACAAATAAAGTCATACTCATAAGTACCAAAATGATGGGACCATACTAAAATAGGTTGGCCAGTTCTGGGTTTTTTCTATTTTTTATTTTTTTGTGAAAAAGGCAAGTCAGTAACTTGTTTGGATAATGAGAAGAGCATTGGGATTTAGATCGATCCTTTCACAACCTCATCCGTACCAGTCCTCCATAGCTCGAAGCTCCTGGACTGCCACTGCCACTGGCTTGTACATCGAGATTTCTCGTATCTGAACCTTTGATCAAAATATCCTGATGTATCCTATCCCTACATGACACATCATCAACGGACTATTTGTAGATGGATGCTTGGACACTGTTGCATAATGGCTAAACAGGCAAGTGATGACCTTCGCCGGGCATAGCTTTATAGGCATGCAGGACGCGTAGTGAATAATTACCCCTTAATTTATTACCCGGCCATCCACTGATTGACCTACCGCTACATATAAATTGGGGCAACATCCACAGATTCAGTTACAAGGTATACAGCTCTACAAATGCAGACGCACACACAGAAGAGAATGAGTTATTAATTGAAAGTTGATTTTTAGACGATCCCTAGTCTCGGTCATTCACTCTGCATTACGATTCATGGTTTGCCTTTCATTTTGAGCGATTAATTTAATTTCCTGCAACACTTATTAGTTGCAAATGTCTCCTATCGAATACCTTCCTTGCTCGATCTATGGTGACATCGAGGAGCGTATGTACTGGAAGCAGCCCACTGGATTCAATGATCCTGGATCGTCCTATACAGGCAGTGTTATAATTGGATAATTGTAACATATATGGGTATAGTTTGTGCTTATTTAAATAATTTTGAAACTAGCAATATATGTTGATAATTTTGCAGTACATTTGAGGTGTGGATGAGAACTAGCTTGGAATGTCTACAGCAAGCAAGCAAGCAAGCATGTAATGTGAACTAGCTAAACCAACAAAGGATGTAACAGGAATTCTACTCCGAGTCCGTTCCCAATTTTCTACATGTGACTGCCAATTTCATATGCCTAGTTCATACTTCAAACTATACAAAACAAGAAATTCAGTTCCTCATCTTAATAATTAGCGGAGTGTCAAGCAAGCTAGGGACAGAAGCCCTGTGGCCCACAGTACATAGCAGAATGGCACAATGTTTTTTTGGACCCACGGGTGAAGGGAGCCTTGTGAAGGGCTGTACAGGGAGCTTGCAGAGGACCTTAGGAGAGAAGGATCATGTGGCAACTCCGCTCCATGATCCGGATCCACGAGAAGCAAGGAAATCGTATTTGTATTTGTACTAGTAGTAGGGTAGTGGTGAGAAAATACTCCCATACCATACAATTACGCCTGGTCTCCGAGAAGCTAAGACTCAAGTTCCTGATGCACCACATTCCTATGGCAGGTGCCCCGGCAATAGGTATCATTGATTTCTAACTGCCCAAATACTACTTATTTTGACATGCCTCTTCGCTCTAGATTTATTTATAGGGCATGTCTTGTATTGATTGTTTGTGTTTTTATTGTCGCACCTACCAAATATAGCTACATTTAATTTAGAGAACATATATATTTAACAAATATTCAAGCTATATATAACATTGGCATGGCTCAAACAAATTGTGTGTTGCATCCATAGAACTTTGGTTATAGACGACCAGAACATGCTAGAGCGCAGCCGGCACTGGGAGATCGGAGCCCGAGATCGGGCAGCCACAGGCACAGCAAAGAGGGTCGACCCTGCAGATCGAGTGTGGATAGCATGGATGGGCTTGGCGAACCTGTACGGATGGCCTCGGCGGTCTTGTCCACAGATTGTTATTTGATTGATTCCTGCAGACCGGCATTGTGTAGATATGCGAAAATGTGGATTTTCACAAAATGGTGAAGTGTCCGCATGTGAAAATGAAAACTAAAAGCAGGCTTTTCATAACGGGGATGTTTTGCCTGCATCGGAAAACTATTGTTGCCTGCCTGCTTAAAGAATAGTCTAGTAGTTTGCTAAAATAATAGTCTATTAGTGATAGGCCATCCGTAAAGTATTTTTTTAACATAACCATAAAGTATTTATAAGTAGCAAAAGATGGGAGGGTACTTAAATAGGTTGGCCAGTTTGTTTGTTTTTTTTTTTTTTGAAAATGTTAACTCGGTTATGTGTTTGGTTAATGCGAACAGCGAAGTCGGTCTCCACCAAACCTGTCTTCTAGCTTTCTTCTCTCATGCGCATAAAACACATTCTACTAGAACAAATGTAACAGGCGGAGGTCATCATCCTCCTCCCTGAGCCTCCCTGCTCCCCACTGGCTCAAACTATGAATGCCCCAGCACACACGCAAAGCAATGAACAATATTACTCCCTCCATCCCAAATTATAAGTCACTTTGGTTTTAGTCAAAGTGACTTACCAAAGTGACTTATAATTTGGGATGGAGGGAGTACCATACTACTAGAACAGGATTGCGGCTCGTGAGTGGTGAGCGTGAAAGTAGAGTGCTAGCGTCCTGCAATTCTTCTATGAATTCTGTGAGCTGACACTGTATACAATGGTGAGTGAGTCGGTGATATGCACTTGAATTGAGCTGAACACTGTGTCCCACTTAGCTGAGACTGAGAGGCGCAGAGAGTTTCACTTGCCAACAAACACATGCAAACTAAATGTACCATAAATTGATTTTACATTAGTAGCATACATAAGCTGAAGATAATCAACTTCCCTGTCCTGTGTGCTGATTTTTTTTAGATAATGCAAAAAAAACTCCCAGCTTTATCCTTCTTCTATGAAGAAGAAGCATCAGCCCAAATTTATTACAGTAGCACACCCATAGTTAAAACTTATTACAGGTTCAAGACTAAAATCCAAGACAGTAAATGAAAGACCATCCTAGCGATGCAAAGAACTCTAACATGGCGGCTCTTGGCCGTTCTACTAGCTTGCAAGCGTCAAGAATCGGTTCCTTGGCATCATCCGAGCGTTTGCTGATGGCAATGTGTTGATGGTCCCACATGCAGTCTCCATATCATCTGATAGCACTATAAATTTTTTTATTTGATTTCATTACCAATAGTGCTTTGGCACATGAAGGAAGTGCCGAGGATGACAAAGACTTGAATGACTTAAGGCCATCCTTGCATGAAACACTCAAGCTAAAACTCCTGACGTGTCTCATTCCGAGATGAAGCGGAAACATCACCAATATGGTCACCAATGATTTCTTGCATATACTTCGATGCTAATAAGCATGCTCATGAACCTCCTCACTTTTATATCCCTGTTATTCCCATAAAATAGGAGGGCAGAATGTTGCTTTGGATGTTGCCTCTGTTGTAGCTTTATAAGCTCATGTAGCATCCAAAATGAGCTTTTATAAGGCTACTATAGCTTCACCCACCACTGGGCCATCCATGCTAGACACCATGTGGACCTCTCTCTAACTTGTAACTCATGTAGGTCAAAGAACGCCATGTCAATCTCCATCACGACATTTGCCGTATGACTATCTCTTGTCGATATAAATAGCAAGGCTGGGCCATTTTTTTTTCAAACCCTAAAAACTATGCTAATATCTGATCAATTGCCCTCTCCTTCACATTTATCGCCAATGAGCGAAGAGGAGCTGCATATGGCAGTCAGCCATCACCGTCGCCTGTTGCTTCTGGAGCATGAGTCGAGAGCATATAATGTAGTCAGCTATGGGTGTTTGCCTTACCTAAGTTATAAATAGAACTTGAAATCTGTAAAATTTAATTAATAAAACCCTTATTTCCAGTGCCTCATTTTACTGTTATCCTGGAGCTTTTTAATAACTTGTTTAATACTTATATTTAAATCTGGTACCCATTTCCTCTTCATCTGAAGAGGCGGCCATCTGTGCGAGACATAATCATGCCAGCATCATGTTCACGTGAGTCGAGTCTCTCACTCGATCAGCAAATATAATCACGTATTTGGCTAATTAGTTGTTCAATGCTAGATGCATGATGCGTCTGTTGGCAACAATACACGTATATATACACATTACATGACAATGGCAACAATACACCTATACACACTACATGACATATAAGGGTGTCTTTTGCTTTATTTACAGTAGTCTGACTGTCTCTGAAGATTCAATGAATGACAGAATTGGGATACACTTTCTGCATATTAATTATATTAACTTTAATTGCTGAAATCATTTCTTTGTTTTCTAACAAGAACGCTGTGTGCCGATCAAGCAATTGCAGGGGAAACTAATTAGATTTACGTAGATGTATGGGCGCTATATTGGTTGGAACAAATCGTGCTACATTGTTGCATACTCACATGAAAAGGAGATCATATAGAGCACATTCTGGAATCGGCCATCTGTACCAACGTGTGCAAACCATGCCGAACAGAGATGTAAGCCGAGATGCAGCCAAAACAGATGAAATGGCAGCAGGATGAGTGAACACTCACCAGTTTCCTAACCAAATTAAGCATTCTCCACGTTGGCGGTAATTTGCACTGACTGGCCCAATTGATGTACAGTACCAAGGATGCATGAGATTTACACATATTAATTATCGACCTGAATCCTCAATTGCAGAAATCTCTTCATTGTTTTCTCTTTCTCGACCATGGGAACTCTGTGCACAGAGTAATTGCAGGGGAAACTACAAATAGGAACCAGCGAACAGGCTGCTCTACTTGCCCTGGCGGAATCCGTAACCCCAAGCTAGTCTTCTGCGTTGCTTCACAGGTACATCCCTGGCACCTCGCGTAGGATACCAACATGATGTTTAACTGCTGATGTATCCCATCCCCAACCCTATTATTACTTTATTAGACATCGATCCCTTCGGTGGTGACCATTGAATTCCTAGTGGAATGCTAGTCCATTTCATTCGCTTGGTGTCTTAACTAATAGTTTTTCCTGTCTGTTTTTCCACTCCGCAGCAGGAAGCAAAATGGTGTAGATACATATGAGAACCTTTTCCCTGTCCTCAAAATGCTGTTGCTATATACAGTGCTTACCTTGAGGTCGTGTAAATGCTAAAAAGCCCCTAGTATTTCTGAAATATCAATGTTGAATCGAGAGCATGATGTAGTCTAGACAATGTGTGTTTCCCTTAACTAGGCTATAAATAAGATGTCATATTAATGTGTCATCTGAGAAAATAAAACCCTTATTTGCAATGTCTTATTTTCCTTGTTTACCCCATACTACTGAATAACTAGTTGCTTATTTGATATTTAAGAAAATGTAGTCCTCCTGTTTGGTGATGAAGCTGGATATCTCTTTCCATTGTATAAAAAAAGAAAATAAATAAATTGTATGTAGATAAGACAGATCAGAGGTATTATATATGTTTTTTTCATGCTGTGAAGGAAAATTGTATAAAGACAAGTATAATTTACACAAATGTTCATTGCTACATACATCATGTAATCAAATTAGTTATTTGTAGTTCAAGGTCACAAATAGAAAAATGTATATTTTTCCTGTCACCAGAATATGTAATCTATTTATGTCAGAGTAACATGTGTCAGAGTAGGCAAATTTATTCAGCCTATTTGGTTGTGATTTGTTTTGAGCCACATGTGCAGCTGTACATAGAAACAGTGCAAATCTGTTATAAAGTAGTATCGCCCCATTATTTTGATGTTTTTCATAGTCTATGCATGCACATGACCCAAATTAAATCCTGACAAATACAAGAAACTTGGAGCAGTATAATTAGTAGCATATCATGTGAATGCATACACCATGTCTGTATAAAACAAAAACCCTACTACCCAACCCATGGTCCTCGCTGCCATCCTGTAAGACCTGCCACCTCAGAGCCCCTCATATGGATGCCCTGCTGTCAAGCCTCCTGTGGATGCCGATGGCGAGTGGGTAAGGGTGCCCTCATGGATCGATCGGGTCATCCACAGCCAGTGATGGTGGTGCTAAGGCATATATGGACAAGCGATTAGGGACTTCATCATTTAAAAATGGACCTTAAGAGAACAGATCCTAAGAATTTGTTAATATCTGAGTCGAGTAACATATTAGGAGATGAAAGACGATGATATAAATATTTGTCAACTTAAAAGTGTCTGTCATTTATATGTTCAGTGAGGACAGGCTTTACTCGGACCTGAAGGTCTTAAGTGTGCCTTGGCTTATTTACTGTCGGTCTGAAGTGTAAACAAATCAGAGAATTGGCGTACTTTTGAACATATCAATTATATTGACCTTAATTTCTTAAATTTTCACAAACAACAGAAGAACCCAGTGTGCTATGGAGCAAATGCATACGAAACAGATCATGCCAGTCATACTGTGGCCAGCCAAAGAGGAAAAGGAAGGCGCACGGTGACGGTGCTATATAGATGATATAGAAGAACCCAAGGAAGCAATTTGCTAACCTGGTCATCTTCCACTTGAGTTTAGATGAGAAAAATGTTATCCTAACTTTGTTCCACTGTTACTAACACACGAGTGGTATGTGATTAATTAATTTATTCTAAATATGGAATAGCACACCGCCACGAGGAATTGACTGTTGTTAGATTTAAGACAGACTGGTTGTATTAAACAACAAAAAATATATAATAAATTGCAATGCCATAATCTTATATACCACGCATCCAATACAACCTGAGGTAGATAAGATTGATATTTTTGGATAGTAATAGGCTTAATGTACATCGGAGACTTGTTTTTTTCTAATTAATGTAATGAAGTGTAGCTATCCTGCATTTTAGAGAAAAAATAAAATGTGCAAGCTAAGAAAAACCAAGGACGAAGTAGATGAATATGCAAGGGTTACATACCATGGCCCTTGGCAGCTTGACGACAGAAAACACACTAGTTTGTTGTGTTTTGCTAACCAGATCAAGCATTTAACATTAGTTTCCTATTAATTATTGAACTCAGTCCTTCGCAGAAATCATTGGCTCAGTGGATGTACCGTCAGATGCTACTGCTTCGGATGAGACATCCCAGCGCTAGCAAGTCCCCAATGGTTTCCCCCTCCAGAGGCACTGCTTTGCGGTGTAGTACAGCAAACCCTACTCTAGATGCATCCCATCCCTATGACTTTTCTTCAATAGTCACCACTGAATTCCTAGGTCGGCCCATCCTAGTCATCCCACTTTTGTATGTATATTCCTATACTTTCCTTGTGTGTTTCTGCATTGCACCGGGCAGCTATTTATAAAGCGTTTCTCTTGAGGATGTGTAAAGGCCAAAAGGCCCAATATTCTGCAATATGATTGTTTTCCTTACTTGCCTTCACCTAGGCTATAAATAGGATGGACTTGTGTATGATTTGACATCTAAAAAATAAACTCTTATTGCCAAAAGCTGAACAGAAGTGCAAGCTATATTGGTTGAATCAAATCATGCCAGATAGTTGCGTACTCTATGGAATCAGCCAGCTGTACCAAAGTGCAAGCCAAGCTGAACAGAAGTGAAAGCCGAGCCAAGTCCAAAACAGATGAATATATAGGAAATAGCCCCTGCAGGCAGATCGACGACTGAACATGCACCGGTTCCTAGATGAATAAGCATTTTACAAGTTGAGGGTAATTCGTACCTACTACCCTAGTTGCTGTACCACAGTTGCAATTTTTTCATATTAGTTATTGACATAAATAATCGAGTGCATCAATCATTTCATTGTTTTCTCTTTTTCGAACAAGGGAAACTCTGTATGCAATTGCAGGGAAAACTAGAAACAAGATGTGGAACAGATCAATAGATCATGCCATCAACTAGTACAGTTACTAGCCAAAGATGATATGGAAGATACGATACGCAGTGCTGCATGAATAACTCTACAAGCTCTGGTGGAAGCCATAGCCCCATCTATTCTACGTTGCTTCTCCTGATATACTGCAGCCAGGAAATTGCTGCAAAGCCAGCATATGCCCAACTCTAGTCCAGCACCTGAGAAATAAACTCGATCTTTATCTTCTGATGCACCCCATTCTCATCCCCAATTCCTAGAGTCAGCCCATGATATACTCATCACCCTCTCTAGTTTCAGACTAGTCGTCCATTCCATACTGTGGTCTCTTCTGAAATATAGTTTTTCCTGTGTGTTCCCAGCTTGCACGAGGGAGCAAATGTGCTTTTCCTGTCCGCGAAATTGTGCAGCTATATATAGAGAGCTGAGTACGTGTTGCACTTGAGGCCGTGTACAGGCCAAGTTAACGCCCTCGAATATTCTGGAATATGATTGTAGTCCAGACTATGGGTGTTTGCATTTGCCTTACCATATCTATAAATAAGATGACATTTCTAACGCCCTCTCTACTGAATAACTACTTGCTTGGATGATATTAAAAACATGCAGTCGGATATTTCATTCCATTATCTGAAACTGTGCGAAGATGAGATTAGTTTCGCTATTATGTATATTTTTTTCCCGTTGTGAATCAAGTTTGTATAAAGATAAGTTTAATCTAGACAAATTTTCATGGCGACTGCAACATTAACTCAAATTACATATTTGTTGTTCAAATTCACAAATAAGAGAAATGAATATTTTTCCTGTCACCAGAATATCAAGCTAATCTGTATCTGTCAGAGTAACACCTTCACCGCTACCACTAGGGCAGATTTATTCAGCCTAATTGTTTGTGATCTTTTTCTGAGCTGCAACTACAGCTTCATGCTTTTATGTAAAGCACTGCCAGTAGGGAAAATCAAACAGACGGGTCAAACAAGAAAGCAAAAGTTATTGTTCATGCCAAATATAGAAAGTCATCTTGGAATTTCGTGACAGAAGGAAGAACTTGTTTCAGATCCAAGGAAGTAACTCTCTTACATATTTACTTATTAGGCATTTATTCAACATATGTTACTCATCACCCTTTTTATTCTAAGAGGAATAATTGGAGCTTGCCACACACTGTTATTGTTATGAACCTTAGTTCATATAAGAGGGAGGGATAACTAGGCCTTATGCTTTGCCAAGAGCTTGAGAGATTGAGGGATGAGATTCAGAGGTAGCAGGGGATGAGATTAGGATTGAAAGGGGATGAGAGTTTAGGAGGGATAACTAGGCCTTATGCTTTGCCAAGAGCTTGAGAGATTGAGGGATGAGACTCAGAGGTAGCAGGGGATGAGATAGTGGACTGATAACTTCATACTTGTTGATTGCTTAATTCATTCATAGGTGTGCCTTACAATATATAGGAGCTGGCCTAGCCGGCTGCCAGGCTCCTATTCTCTCTTTCACACTCTCTTCTCACGTTCACAAGAGATAACTCTTCAACTCCACTGCTATTAATAGCTAACACTCTCAGCCACCCTTTAATTGCTAACTGAGCCTCCTCGGCTCCTGCTGCCCATGAGGAGCTGCTGGCCATTGCATGTCCCCAAATCCCTATGCAACTGCTGACCATGCGTGTCCCGGTTGCCCCCATGACATCTCCCCTGCCTTGAAGACCAGCTCGTCCTCGAGCCTGAAGGAAGTATGGAGAGCGGTCGCCGAAGCCGATGGCGTCCTCCTGATCCCATGGAAGGAGCCCAGACAACTAGCTTCGGAAACGCGGAGGCGGGTCGCCGGGAGTTCACCCTGGCCTCGATCCCCGTGAACCGGGGAAGGGCGTTGCTGCTAGATGTTCTTGCTGCAGGGCAGTGACCCGCCCTTGCAAGTCACCGGTGGAGGCGATGAGGGAGTGGATGAGCGTGGCCAAATCCAGCCGGGTGGATTTTGCCCTTGGTGATGAGATTGGGAGCAACAAGGGTGCCGAGATGGAGGCAGCAAAAGAGTGGTGGCGAGGATGGAACAGGGGTGGGAGGTATGATGGTGGCAGGTGTGGTGGCGTATGAACGAGGAGGGACACCCTATTGAAAGTGTAGGTTTGATCGCTGCTCGCATCTTCCTTGTGGTGAGCCTCACCATGAATCCTCGCGCCACCGCTTGTGTTTACTGCAGCCTCAGCACGGAGAGACCACGCACCCGCCGGCGTGCCAGGGAGTCCACACGCTGCTGCCTGTAGGCGTGTTGCTGCCCGGTCTTCACGTGCTACTTTCACCTTGAGCAGCGCAAGGATGCGCTGCAGCTGTGTGGACGCCTGCTGGAGCCCCTCAGCAAGGGCGCTTAAGGCATCGTCGGCTGGTGGTGATCCGCGTAGGTGTAGCAGCTCGCTGAAGCGGCGCCCGATGGGGTGCCCTCATCCTGCTGGACTTGGCGGAACCACAGCCGGGCGCCATCTTCCAAATGCCGGAAACCAGCCATACCTTTTCTTCCTCCATGATGTATTCCCGGAGGAAGTAGGACTCACATTGGTTGATGAAGGTGAGAGGATCAGATTTGCCGTCAAATCTTGGAAAATACATCTTCTGGAATTGTGGTAGAGGCTGCAGCGGCTGAGGGTATGGTGAAGTCTGGTGGCAAGGTGGTGGCTGATGAGGATCTGAGGTTGAAGAAGATGTAGCGGAGGTGGACGAGGAACGCCGGATCTCCGATACCAGATGTTATGAATCTTAGTTCATAGGGGGGGATAACTAGGCCTTATGCTTTGCCAAGAGCTTGAGAGATTGAGGGATGAGATTCAGAGGTAGCAGGGGATGAGATTTAGGATTGAAAGGGGATGAGAGTTTAGGAGATAACTTTCTTCTTTCTTGATTCCTGAACAGGTGCGGCTTACAGATATATGTAGGAGCTGGCCTAGCCGGCTGCCCAGCTCCTAATCTCTCTTTCACACTCTTGTCATGTTCACAAGAATAACTCTTCAACTCCCTCTTGACTGCTATTAATAGCTAACACTCTCAACCGCCCAACATCTAGGCCTCCTCGGGCTTGCCTAATGTTGGCCATTAACTCCTAACCTCCTCGGGGCTGCTGCTGCTGACCATTGGTAGCATCTCGAGCCTTGGCTGGTGCTGGTGCTGTCAGCCCCCACATGACAGTTATGGTTCCACACAATATACTTGCTCAAACATGGGACAATTTATCAGGCTAAATTAACACTATGACCATGACTTTATAATGGTAAATTAGCTCTTGTTGACCGGTACCAGCTACATGACCAACACGAGGTGTTACGTTGTTCCAGCTAGCGAAAGACGTGCAATTAAACTTGAATCCATGTAGAGGGAGGCATAACATCTTTTGTATTGGCAGCGTGGAAGGGCCTGGGAACATGCAGAGAACTACCCTCCCACTGGAGAATAGCTATCGATCTTGGTTGAGGAGAAGCGCAAGGAGACAGTATTGCTTCTCGTGATGAAACTGGTGGGAAAATTCTGCCTTGCAGACCATTCGGTGCTTTCCTTAACCTAAGATTTTAAACTCCTGATGTATCACATTCCCAGAAAAGTTGCCTCATCTAACTGCATAAATACGTGTTATACATAACTTTTATCCCTACAAAGGTGTAGCCTTATTTATAGGCGCAGGACATCAATGTTTTGACCCACCAGTACCTACATTTAGTTAAGAGCACAACACATATGAAACAACTATGGAAAAAGTGTGTGCTGGCATTTTTAGTGCTTTGACCAACAGAGGACGCGCTGACCCAAGTTCAGATTTGGAAATGCATTTTCAGAGTCCTTGGACATTGGCACGATAGAACAAGGCAGCGATGTATCATGGCTCTCATGTATATTTTTCTTAACGAAGCAACACAAACATGACTTCAGCAATGTGGCGAACAAACTAATTTGCTTCAGCGTTTAGACCTATCTGCACCATAAAGGAGCAAAGAAATTGAAAAATGTATTGTCATCACCCACAAAACTTCCTACCCACTGCCTATTCTTTGAGGCTGACAAGCCGATCCATGCGCTTTTTCCTAACGTCCCCGACTCAGAAAACACGGGTGTTTCCTGCAGAAATGAGCGCCAAAGCTGAACTTTTTTTTTTCACCCAACAGCCTCGTCACGTGTGTGCTGAATGGGTGTACCCACCTGACATTGTCGCTGTGCCACCCCTATATCTCCACCTATCACCCCTCTACGATCACGCCACCCAAAGCGCCCACCCTGCAACCACCGTATCCGCACCCTTCTACTCCGTGCCCCACTCCCCAATGCTATGGCATTCTCGCCTCTCTCCGCCATCCTATAGGTCAGTGCCCCTGACCCTGCAAATCGCCGCTTCAGCCAGCCTTCTTGCCCACGCCTGTACCCAAATGTATGAACAATTGGGTGGCGGCCTCGCCACTGCTGGGTAGTGTCTCAATGGTATATCGTGAATATGCAAGAAGCTTGCATGTGCACTTGTTAGCCTCATGATCCTTTTATCAAAATAAATTAAATATTTTTTTAAAAATAAGTGATTTGTGTATATTTTTTACGAAAGTATTTTTGAACAAAAATCTATTCATAACATGGTTTTACATTTCTATTCCTAATAACTCAAAAGTTATCCGTCATTTATTTTTCCAATGTTTGACCCAACCTTGGCCAAAACGATTTTTCTACCAACCCGGAAGGAGTATAATCCACAAAACTACATAATTAAACATCTAAACCTGTGTACTTGCACTGCAGCCGGTTCCACACATACACGAGTCCATGCATGGATGACACATTTGCTAGCGTTCCCTCAACAGCAAACCAACGTGACCGAAAGGAGCACTATGCATTAGCTCGTCACAGTCCAGGCATGATGCAATTTGCTTCCTACTTTTCTTTTTATATATTCTTCTCAAAAAATAGACCAGAACAAACATACATGCAAAATAAAAATAAAATTGTGCAAAATCTCAACAAACAGGGATGGTTTCCTTTACTCCACTGCCAGTGTAAATACATAGCGGTATTTGACTATTTACTCTAGCGATTCTTAGCCTGGCTCTCAAATATAATTCTTTCTACGGTTGCCCTCTCCTTGTGAACCATCAAGAAAAATGGATTTTGTACAAGTGAATCGAGTCAAGTCCAGCCCAAGTTGAGTGGGGGAACGTCAACAGTAATCGGGAAGGACCACGAAACTCAGATGTGTGTGGCAAACCACAAGGTACCACGCACAAACAAGCTACACTACTATCTCTCGGTTAAAGATATATTTTGACACAAACGTCTCGGATGTCTCTGGATCTGTAACTCCCGATGTATCCCATCCCCACAAATAAAAGGATTCTTTTGCAGCAAGGTCGCCACTGAATTTCCATTTTCCATGCTATATATATTCTCGTGCTCACCAACACCTTCGTTGTTTGGGATACTTTTTGTCTCTGTTAGACCTGGAAGCATGTCGGAAGTAAACTGAGAATTCAGCTATCTATGTAGGCGTAGCATAAGAAGCATGCTGCTAGAATGGTCATTGTAACCTGCACATGGTACATTTACACTTTTGAACATAGAACACGTGACAATAAATATAAGGTACCTGGAATTAATATATGAAGGGATTGTAACACTAGTTTTTAGACTGACCCAAAGTTCACTACAAATTGGAAGAATTTAGAATTTGAATATCATCAATAAATAAAATTGGTGGGTGGTGACAGTTTTATTTTATTTTGTATAAAGGTAGGGGTAGGGGTAGGGGTACGTAATTCTTTTAAGATTTCTGTACTAGGAGATTACTAAAGGTTACATTTTTTTGTATGGTAAGATGCAAATTTATGGGATTTCAATTTATTATCTTTGTTATTATTATCCCTATAATTATAATTATAATAAATTGCAGTTCAGTGCGACCGAGCCAGTGCATTTTAAATGGGTAAAGATTGACTTTACTCACTAAATGATTGGGCATGCTTTGCAAATCCTCAGTACACTTGTTCATTTTCATCAAGTTCTCTTCACTTATGTGAACTTGTTGCCTCTCCTGTGACCCCCTTTTCTGTCGACCTTTGTTTGAGTAACCATTGTTTGATGTGAGCCAAGGATTCATTGTTGTCGTCATGGTCTGGATCTGTAATCATTGTAATCACTTGACTCTGAGCACATTTTGGCAGTTGATTGGCGTTACGTCCACAAGAATTTAAGTACATAAAATGGTAATCCCTCAAACTGAGAGTATGAAGGAATGTAAATTAGGCTGTCATTCATTCGCATGCCTCCTATTTGTAGGGAAAGCTATATGGTGATCAACAAGATTACTGTTTTGACCCTTCCTTGGCGCCAAAAGGAAATTCTCGGCCGCCAAGGCAATTCCATTTTCTTGTCGCCCAAGGACATTGGATAGTAACCACATTGAGCAAAAATAGCACTTGGTGGATCTCGGTGATGAGGCTCCTTGTTACCAAAGCAGGCAGTCGCCGGTGTGTAGGACACATCTTGCTGCTGACATTGACTTAAAACCCTCATTTGCAGCGACATCGCCTAATCTAGGTTTAGGCAGATGTGTCGGCACTATTTTGGTTTGGAATACATTGTGCAAGATTGTTGCACTCACATTGCTAGCTTGTGTTCAGCTCATGCTGGAATCAGGAAAAGCCGTGCCAAGGAATGAGCCAATCCCAGCTGAAACCAAAATAAACAAATATGCTATGAATACCTACATTACTCTGGCCTAGTTGACAGTTGTGGAAATTGCACCTATACTAGCCTAGTTGTTGCACTCCAGATGCAATTACTCTAAATTGTTTCATTGTTTTCATGCCGGAACAAGAGAAGAACACACCTCGCAGCTGGAAATCGCAGCAGTGCAGGCGAAACTACAAACTAGAGGCATACGGAACAGATCATTCCGTCAACCAATCATACTATTGTCAGACAGTTCTACTTTTTTTTTTCTTCAGCTTGTCGCTGTCTCTTCCAGTTTTCAATTTTTTCAGTTTCATTTCAGATTGTAATTTGTACTCGTCTGTTTTTCTTATAATAAAAAGTGTTGTAGGGGCCCCGGCTCCTCCAGATTTGTTAAAAAACTATTGCCAGACATATAGGAAACAAAAGATACACAGTGTTTTGTGATTAATTTGTTCTTAAATATCGGATTTGTCAACCAATACAATGATGCAATAATCTGATCCTATTTTAGCATAGTGCACTATTTCGTTCACAGTTTCTCAGCCATCCCTGGCAAGAGAACAAAAATCTCAGATGGCCCTGCAGTCATGGAGATGACGACAGTAGCAAGATCAGCCGTGGCTCACCCTCCTGATGTATCACATTCCCAACCGGAATGAACCTCACCAATAACTTCCATTGATTTAATTTGCCACTGCTAGTCTGCCACGACATATTTCAGCATATATTCATATAAATCATCACCTCCTGAGTTTGAGCATGTGAACCATTGCACACAAGGACTTATTTTTTTCTTTGTGTGTTGCCACTATTGCTTGAGGAAGCAATTGGTTTCTTCTATCCCCTCAGGGTACAGCTTTATAGGAGCATGTGTCTCAGGGCACTCTCACGATGTATAAAAATTGTCATGCTATACCTATACTTGATGCTATTCGACTCACTCATCGCTCTCAACGTCGTTCGAGGGATTCAAGCACTACTCTAACTACAAGGTTGCCTAGAGCCAAGGAACAAGTGATCTCACTACAAGGCCTTCGATGGGTGTAGCTTTATATGCACACGTAGTGAATAATTCTGCATTTAAATTACACATGGATTCACTTGCCAGGTATGTAGGTATATTATATATAGAGTTAAATACACTATCAGTCCCTACACTTATCTAAGCAGGGCAATTGATACTGGAAGAATGTATGTTTATACTCAAGGTAAAATTGAGAGTCCTGCATGTGTATATTCAAGATTCAAGTCGTGAACTTTCCATGAACATTTTTGGCCATCAAAATCTGTTGTGCGGTTTCTTTCTTCTCTTCTTTATTTCCCTTTTGGTAGAGATTCTTGCTCGCTAGGATGAGTGACGCAGTCTCCCAAATGGTCGGCTTTGGGCCTGGTTTCTACTTAAAAAACTTGAAAGGCACTTGTACTTTTATTTTATCTGTATAATGAAAATTGTGGCAAAACTTTTTCCATCCCTTCAAAAAAAATGTTCGCTTTGTGTTCCTTGCTATTATTTTTCTGTGCAAAATACGTAAACAAGTGAATAGAGTCATTTTGGTTTGTCCACAAGGCAAGTCAAAGAAGTTCCTTACACCCAACGACAAGGCTTCTCTAAACTCTTGTAAGAGAAATTTTACAGTGCTTAAAAAAACTAGAGTCATCCATTTGGATAGATCTAATGGCTATAAAATAAGAAGAATCAATGCACATGAACTTAAGTTGTGGGCTGCAACCTAAACTAATAAACTAGGTTACAATAACGGAGTGGCACGGACTACATATCCTTTACCATATTACAACAACACTTATATCTGATCTAAGATGTGGACTGCACACAATTTCACCCTCTACAACAAGCAGCTATACCGATGCAACCTACTTTGCATGGTCTGTGGTCTGTGGTATTGGAGAGACAAAATCAGCTGTGTTTGTCATCCGCATCAGACAACTATATATACCAACTTTATAGTTTCACTGCTTTGATATAATTCATGAAACGAGGAGCTAAGTGGATGCAAATTCCTACAAAATGTGGTAATGAAGTTAAATCGATCAAGTTGGTTCCATGTTCCTCATGAGGCGCACAGGGCTTTAAAACATTTTCTATTGTCTATAACCTAGAGGAAGGAAACCGGTTAACTCTAGTCCATCATGCTTGAGTCACTGCTAAACTCTGCCATGCTTGTTCATGGTTTTTAATGGAGGAAACTAACTTTATAATTTCGAAGGACCACCAAACATAGATATGTTCAGCGCAGTGCAAAACCCCTTACAGAAACAAGCTACCATAGTTGCCTTGATCACTCAAGATAGTCTTTAGGCACTATCTTGCATTCCACATATAAATCTAAAACTCCCAAGTTATCCTATCCGCACTACAAGAATTCTTTCGGCTGGTGTTGGAAGTTTTGGGCTTTGGCCCAAATATTCCTAAATAGAAATCCTAAAGGCCCACTGACAACTGAAATATGAGAGTTTTCTCAAGACTCTCGACCTAGTTGAAGCTATTGCTGTTGTGGGAGGAAAGTTTAAGAAATATGTGCACGCTTGCTTGCCTCGCTAGGTGGGTGGCTTTCTTTTGCCACTCGAAACTTTTTTGTAGGCACAGAGAAAATTACGTTGTTCTATTTGGAAAGCAATTATTATCGTATTATGATGTGATTACGTGGCTAATAACTTTCCTTAGCTGCAACACGTGTATATATAGGGACAAGACGTCATGCCTCAGCACCTAGAGAATTCATCTCTACCTGTGCTATTGCTCTGTGCTGCCGCCGTCATCCGCATCCCGCCTCGGACATGCCATCGGTGCCGGGAGAGTAGCATTTGAAGCCCTTGTCTCCTCGAGTCCCTACACGGGGTAAGGGACGTACAAGGTTGTTAGGAAGCGTCATCATGACTGCTCGTTGGACATCTTCTTCCCTCTTCGCAGGATCTTCATCGACAGTCTGCTCCTTCGCCGAATCTGCATCGATGGTCTTCTTCGTCTACTTTCGCAAGAATTCATATTTGCATCACTGTTGCTATTAATTTCCAACAATCGAAAACCTTATAGAATGCATCCAGGGCAATGAAGGGATACACTGATGCGATGAAACCGGATAAGTTCACTAGTGTGAATTCAAGTGATGGCAAACTAGAGTGCAGTTGTGGCTCAGTGCTAGGTGCAAGAGTTTACTGCGACTACGATGATTTTCATCGGATGCGTTCTTAGCGTTCTCTCAAATCAGTTGTTTGATGTTTACATGAACATCAATAATGTTGCTGAACTATGGGAGGCAATCGAACACAAGTTCGTGGCCCCAGACGCTAGACATGAGTTGTGTGTGATGGAGCAGTACCACGACTTTAAGATGGTTGATAGCCGTCCGGTTGTGGAACAGGCTTGTAAGTTCCAATTGATTGTGAGGGAACTCGAATAGCTTGGACATTGCCTGATAAGTTTGTGGCGGTGGCATCATTGCCAAATTGCCTCTATCTCGAGGAATTTTGCCACCGCTCTGAAAAACATAAAAGATAGAAAATCTCAGTTGACGATTTGTTGGCTAGTCTTGATGTTGAAGAGAAAGCTCTGGCAAAGGATGCTCCACCAAAAGCATACTATAGTTTTCCAAAATAAATTTTTTGCATCTTCTTATGATATTTTAACTCAGCATAAAAAATTGAATGTATAGCTAATATAAACATCAGTACGTCACATCATACAAATGGATCCCTGAGTACTATATTGACTACATTGATGTCTGGCCGACGGTGACGCATAAGGGACCACAAGGTGGGGCTTTGTGTGCCCCTGCAGGAACTCAATTGCCCCAGGACGTTCAGTGTGTGAGGGCAACGGTGAGTTGCCCCATTGAAGTCTCTTGGCCGACGGTGACGCATAGTGTTGCCCCAGGACCACTAGTGGTGGACAGAATGGCAGTGAGCTCCTCCTGTAAATTGGTGTTGCCAGGCCCCGCTGGTACTATGGTACATTTAAATCGTCTGTTTGCTCTGCCAAGAGACTTCTCATATCTGAACCTTTTTTCAAAATTTCCTGATTCCTATCCCCATTGAAACCCTTTGAAGGGATCACCATCGATATACCCATTGTCACGCTATGACGCCATTTCTCTGGTTAGATGCGTGGACACTACTGCTTCACGAGCCAAAGAGAGGCAAGTCATGACTACCCTTCTATGGGTGTAGCTTTATAGGCACGCTGCAGCCATAGTGAATAACTACCATTAAATTTATTACCCATGAAGACCTACCGGCTACACAGATATAAGTATATATTGCGGCAACATCCATACATTCACCAAGCTACAAGGTATATGCAGCTTCACAGAGGCACTCGTACACACAAAACACACGAGTCATTAACTAAAGTTGTTTTTTTGAAAGATACCTTAGTATCGTTCATTCACTAGCCACGCATTGGATTCATAGTTTCCCATTCATTTTGGATTAGTTAAATTTGGTGCAACAGTTACTAAATAATAACAACTGAAACATATGAATCCTAAAGCCTAGTGATGACAAATGCTGATAAGCTCATATAGGGCATGGCAATGCTACAACGTAGAGACACATATGCTGATGATCTAGCACTGTCGATGACGACTGATAGAGGTTTAGATTTGTTGTATCATGACAAATGTTGGTTTAACCCATGAAGGAAGCGAGACAGCACTACTGGACTCAGGGGTCTCTACTGGCGCCCGATGGGCTCTCGGCAAAGTGGCTCTTTACCGAAATGCCAACTCGCGCCCAAAACCTCACACTCGGTAAACTTCACGTCTTTACCGAGAGCTGAACGTTTCATGCTTCGGCAAAGTCAGTGGGTAAACGGGCCCTTACCGTCACTTTTTACCAAGCATCGTTTTGGCCCCTCGGAAAAGTGACCATAACTTTGCCGAGAGCTATCCCTCAAAAGGCTCTCGGTAAACAAATTTTCAGGTTTTTTTTTTTAAAATTAAGGTTTGCTGAGCGCTGTTTCAGAGAAGACACGCGGCAAACTACAACTTTACCAAGAGGGTAGAGGCAAACGCAGTCGATGTCCAGTTTTCTGTGCCGAAAGCCACTTGGGCCCTCGGCAGAGACTTTACCGAGCGCTGTGTGGAATGCTCGGGTACACGTGCTTTCCGACTGGCAAGATTTTTACCAAGAGGCTTTTGCTGGGGCTCAGCTTACCTCCACATAGAGTCCACGACCCTTGTTTTTTTTGCCTACAAATAGCAGCATATTTAGATAACAATGGTAATATAAGGCTGACTCACAGATCACCTCATCACCTGCCTGTAATAATGTCCAAAAATAGAAACCATGTTGTAATACATGTTACCATTTGGAAGGAATTCCAGTAATATTTAAAAGCTACCAAGGAATGCTCTCTATTTCATCAAGCAGATGATATCACTACTGTCGTAAAATATGTATCACTTGCAAGGAACCAATGAACCTTCCTTAAAAAATAAACATTTATAATTTTAGAGATATTGTTCACAGTACATTTCTTAAATTCAACTGAATAAACACATGAATTTCTAGATTCTACCAAAGATAGTGATAGTAAATGACTAAACATATCTACATTACATTTTTTTTTTACACGAGCGGCTGCCGTGTTGTACACAGTGCGGGTAAGCGCAGCATGTGGGGAGCCCCCCTGCAGTTGTCATCATGCAGAGCGGCTCGCGCTCCATCTGGATTCTCCTTCCCATCTCTAGCTTTGCGGGCCAGGTTGGAGTCAATGTTGGTCTACTGTGCCTTGAGGTGCTCAACCTTCTCCTGGATGTAACCACAACCACCTCCAAATCGCGGATCTGGGTTATTTTGGTGTAGCGGCGAGGGTGACGAGGAACAGCGGGAGCAGGTCGGGATGGGCCTCAGGGTCTTCCACCTTCTTGGTTAAGAACAGGGATCTTGAAAATAGTTAGTCTAGTGGCCCGAATTGCAACTGCAATTCAGACTCGACTCAAACTAGGCAGTGTCCCACAAAACTTATTAGTTGCAAATGTCTCTGATCGAATGCCTAGCTTCCATGCTTGATTTATGGTGACACGGAGGAGCCCCTGTACAGGAAAGCAGCCCACGGGATTCAATGATCCCTGATTGTCATCTACAAACAGTGTGAGAATTGGATATATCGGTATAATTTGTTCTTATTTCAATAATTTTGAAACTAGCAATACATGTTGATAATTTCGAAGTACATTTGAGGTGTGGATGAGTACTAGCTTCAAATATCTACAGCAAGCAAGCAAGCAAGCATGTAACTGGAACTAGCTAAACCAACAAAAAGAATGTAACAGCAATTCTACTCCTAGTCTGGTAACTGGTTTCCAATTTTCTACATGTGCTTGTACCAATTTCATATGCCTAGTTCATACTTCAAACTATACAAACCAAGAAGTTCAGTTCTTCATTTTAATAATTAGCAGTATGCCAGCGTTAGGCAAGCTACGGACAAAAGACCAGCGACCCAGAGTCAATGGAGAGGCCATGTGTCTTGGACCCACGAGTGAAGGGAGAGAAGGATCGTGTGGCAGGAGAGCTTATGGTCCGCATCGACGAGACGCAAGGAAATTGTATTTGTATTTGTATTTGTACTAGTGGAATGTAAGGTAGTGGTGAGAAAATTCTCCCATACCGGTGAATCACGACTGCTCTCCCAGAAGCTAAGGCTCAAGGTCCCGATGCATCACATTCCCATGGCAGGAGGCCCGGCAATAGTTATCATTGATTTCTATCTGCACAAATACTACTTATGTTTTTACATGCCACTTGGCTGTAGAATATTCTTCTTGTTATAGACGACCAAAATTTAGAGTATTCTAGCTATATATAACGTTGGCTCCCCGCATACAGGCCGTGCCCTCCTTGGGCCGGTGGCCCTCCCAGGCTCTGTTTCCTGTACTGTGACACTCTTTCCCTTCCTGCAGACCACAATTGCCCCACGACCTTGAGTGTGTGACGGCAATGATGAGCCCTGCATTCGGGCAGCAGTGGTGGACAGAACGGTGGAGCCCCCGTAAATTGGTGTTTCCATGCCTCGCGGGTACTATGGAACATTTAAATTGTGGGTTCGCTCTGCATCAAGACTTCTCATATCTCAACCTTTGATCAAAATCTCCTGATGTATCCTATCCCCAATGTTTACTCATGAAGGGATCACCATCGATATACCCATTGTCATGCTATGACGCCATTTCGTCTCTGGTTAGATGCGTGGACACTATACTGCTTCACGAGCCAAAGAGGCTAGTCATGACTACCCTTCCATGGGTGTACTTTATAGGCACGCTGCAGCCATAGTGAATAACTACCATTTAATTTATTACCCATCCACTGACCTACCATCTACACAACAGATATAAATATATATTGTGGCAACATCCATACATTCACCTACAAGGTATATACAGCTTCACAGAGGCACTCGTACACACAAAACACATGAGTCATTAACTAAAAGTTTTTTTTTGAAAGATACCTTAGTATCGTTCATATTCACTAACCACGCATTAGGATTCATAGTTTCCATTTCATTTTGGATTAGTTAAATTTGGTGCAATAGTTACTAAATAACAACAAAACTGTAAACATATGAATCCTAAAACCTATGATGACAAATGCATATAATCCATATAGGTAATGGCATTACATAGTAGAACTAAATATGCTGATGATCTAGATGTCAATAAGCTGATAGAATCTTTAGATTTGATTGGCCTGACAAATGTTGGTTTAACCCATGAAGGGATGTTGAGACAACACTACTGGACAATGGTGAGCACTGCATGTGAACGGATGGGCTGGCCACTGTAAATCGGCTCTTTACGAGGCCCAACTCAGGCAGCAAAAAACACACTCGGCAAACTTCATGAATAAGATGACATTCAAAGAGATTAATGAAATACAATTAATAAAGTACGCCCTGACACTTACCTTTACTGTTTATGTTTTTACATTGGAAGGACCATTTCTCCTTAGTGATGCTAAACCCTTAACAAGGCGCCTGAGTAAACAATTTTTCAGGTTTTCATTTTAAAATATATGGTCATGCTGATTTCAGCCCATATAGGGCATGGCAATGCTACAACGTAGAGACACATATTCTGATGATCCAGCATAGAGGTTTAGTTTGTTATAAGACAAATGCTGGTTTACCCTTTACCGAAGGAAGCGAAAAGGCAATAAACGTCCTTTCCGAGACATGAACGACCTTAGGCTCATCCTGGGTCCATGGTCCACATAGAAGCTAAGACCCTTGTATCTACAAATAGCAGCATATTTAGATAACAATGGTAAATGTGACCACTGACTTTGTATCACCTCATGCTACTCAGCATAATAATGTCCAAAAAATAGAAACCATCTTGTAATACATGTTACCATTTGGAAGGATGGTTTTGTGGTAATTTGGTTTTAAAAGTTCCCTCTGTTGTAGCTTATATTCAGTTTGGCTTTTCTAGATCCATTTGTTTTTATGGCTCTAGACATAGTGTATGACAACCAATGTATCTAGAAAAGCCAAAGTTGAACTACAATTTGAGACATAATAGAAATTGGCAATGCTCCTATTTCATCAAAAAATCATATGCTGTTTTATTTTTCACTTGTAAGGAACCAATGAACCTTCCTTTAAAAAAAAATAAACATTTATAATTTTAGAGATGTTATCTGTACATTTCTTAAATTCAACTGAATAAACACATGAATTTCTAGATTCTGCCAAAGATAGTGATAGTAAATGACTAAACAAGTCTACATTACATTTTTTTTTTTTTTTTTACACGACGGCTGCCATGTTGTACACAGTGCGGGTAAGCGCAGCATGTGGGGAGCCCCCATGCAGTTGTTGTCATCATGCAGAGTGGCTCGCTTATGCTCCATCTTGATTCTCCTTCCCCATCTCTAGCTTCGCGGGCCAGGTTGGAGTCGATGTTGGTCTACTGTGCCTTGAGGTGCTCAACCTTCTCCTAGATGTAACCACAACCACCTCCAAATCACGGATCTGGGGATTTTGGTGTAGCGGCGAGGGTGACGATGAAGAACAGTGACAGCAGGTCGGGAGGGGCCTCAGGGTCTTCCACCTTCTTGGTTAAGAACAGGAATCTTGAAAACAGTTAGTCTAGTGACCCCAAATGCAACTGCAATTCAGACTCGACTCAAACTTAGTGGCAGTGTCCCACAAAACTTATTAGTTGCAAATGTCTCTGATCGAATGCCTTCTTCCATGCTTGATTTATGGTGACACGGAGGAGCCCCTGTACAGGAAGCAGCCCACGGGATTCAATGATCCCTGATTGTCATCTACAAACAGTGTTAGAATTGGATATATCGGTATAATTTGTTCTTATTTCAAATAATTTTGAAACTAGCAATACATGTCGATAATTTTGAAGTACATTTGAGGTGTGGATGAGTACTAGCTTCAAATATCTACAGCAAGCAAGCAAGCAAGCAAGTAACTGGAACTAGCTAAACCAACAAAAAGAATGTAACAGCAATTCTACTCCAAGTCTGGTAACTGGTTTCCAATTTTCTACATGTGCATGTACCAATTTCATATGCCTAGTTCATACTTCAAACTATACAAACCAAAAGTTCAGTTCTTCATTTTAATAATTAGCAGTATGCCAGCGTCGGGGAAGGACTACGGACAAAAGACCCGCGACCCAGAGTCAATGGAGGCCATGTGTCTTGGACCCACGGGTGAAGGGGAGAGAAGGATCGTGTGGCAGGAGAGCTTATGGCCCGCATCGACGAGACGCAAGGAAAGAAATTGTATTTGTATTTGTACTAGTGGACCGTACGGTAGTGGTGAGAAAATTCTCCCATACCGGTGAATCACGACTGCTCTCCTCCCAGAAGCTAAGGCTCAAGGTCCCGATGCATCACATTCCCATGGCAGGAGACCCGGCAATAGTTATCATTGATTTCTATCTGCACAAATACTATTATTTTTTACATGCCTCTTGGCTGTAGATATATTTATACGGGCATTCTTGTATTGATTGTTTCTGTTTTTATCGTCTCACCCACCAAATATAGCTATATTTAAATTAGAGAACATATATATATATATATATATAATATATAACTAGCTATATATAACGTTGGCATGCCTCCAACAAATTGTGGGTTGCACCCATAGAATATTCTTGTTATAGACGACCAGAACAAGATGTTAGATGCACGATGCCACATGCATGATGAAAGATCTGCCAAGCACATTGAACTTACAAGAGACGTGTCCATGCTGGTGCTGCAAGCTAGTTAAGACTACCAGGTCTCTAAATGATTTTAAAATAACAATTAGTTAAGTACAAAGTTGCAACTCCTTTGATTATTTAAACCCTGTTCTAGATAGTTTCTCCACCCTCCTCCAGTCCAGATCCAGCAGTGGGGAGAGCACGCCTGGTGGTGGGAGATCATGGCCCAAGGTCCGCGGGCGCTTGACACGGCAAAAAGGGCGGCACATGTGGTTCCAAGCGTGGATAGCATTGATCGGGTTGGCAAGCCCGTGGATGAGCTGGGAGATATGCATTGTGACAACCACTAGTACTGAAATGAACTTTTGTTTTTTGAAACATTCATGGAGAAGAGCACGTTTAATCAATCAAAACCGTTGATTTTCGTAATTGGGTATTGTGTCCGCTTGCAAAAATGATATTTAATGGGGGGGGGGCGCTCAGGGGATGGGGATATTTC
This sequence comes from Hyparrhenia diplandra, assembly GCA_015847255.1. Lineage (NCBI taxonomy): Eukaryota > Viridiplantae > Streptophyta > Magnoliopsida > Poales > Poaceae > Hyparrhenia > Hyparrhenia diplandra. The sequence goes on along the minus strand of JADLZK010007794.1, from coordinate 74,694 downwards.
TTTTTGCATGGAAAAAAAGATTACATCCTCCTTGTTTTTATAGCCCTCCTATGAGTTGTATCCAAGCAATCTCTAAAGGTTTTTTATATTTCAATACCCACAAAGTACTCTTATTCTTTTCTAATTGGATATTTCCGATAGATTGGAATATTCCTAAACAAAAAGTCCTAATCCTAGTCCTGAAAATTTTCTCTGTTTTTTCCCGGAAAAGGGTAACCGGTTATCATGTGCCGGCTCGGCCGGTTGGCCCTCTGGGCTGGGCGGTCCTGTCTGTGACATGCATGGATTTTGTTTCTGGTTGATTTTTAGAAAAGCACTGAACATCTGCAAATATGTTGATTTTCGCAAATGGGTATTGTGTCCGCTTTTCATAGCTGGGGATGGTTTGCCCGCCTGTTTAAAGATTAGTCTAGTAGTGATAGGGCATCCATAAAGGATTTTTTAGCATATCCATAAAGTATTCATAAGTAGCAAAAAGATGGGTGGCTATTCAAATAGGTTGGCCTGTCCTGTTTCTTTTTCTCTGTTTTTTTGTCAGAAAAGGGTAACTTGGTTATTTGTCTGTTTAATGCGAATTGTGAAATTGGGATTTTCATCATTTCTCTGTCTCAACCGAACATGTCTTCTAGCTTTATTTTTTCAATAGCTTGAAACTCCCAGACCACAGCAGCCACTGGCATGTTGCCATCCTCTCATGGGCATAGAGCTGGGAGCCGCTGTCTCTCACCCTGTTCCTCTCTGTCCACAGCACCGCATCTGCAGGCGATGGAAAGCCAAAAACTGATCTCCCAGCACACTACCAAGCCTTGGCACAGGATTACCATACTATTATAACAGATTGTGGCTCCTGAATGGTGCGCCTGGAAGTAGACTCTTTTTAGTGCTACCATGCTGCCAGCCCGCAATTCTGTGAGCTGACACTGAAATAGAATGGCTTTGAATTGGTGATAAGCACAGGAATTGAGCTGAACACTCTGTTGCACTTAGCTGAGACCGAGTGGCGCAGAGAGTTTCACTTGCCAACAAACAGATGCTATGATAGTATTGTGTAGCCCCGTTATCCTTTCAGTCGATAATTCTGTGGCGCACAGGAAGCAAATTCTGTGGTAGGGTCTCAATCACAATGCGCCATGCAGGAGAGCAAGCTTGTGTAGCCCCGTTATCCTTTCAGTCGATAATTTTTTTGCTAATCAAATCATTAAATGGACGGCCGCATATGTATGGCAAAGATTTCTGGATGCTCCGAGCTGTGGTGGCCGCCAGCGGGCTCAACTAGTGTATATAATCCACAGAAACACGTAATATAAACGTCTAAACATTTGACCATACATGGCAGCCGGTTCTAGACATACACGAGTGGTCGAGTGTGCATTAGCTCCTGGTCCACGCACAATGCATTTTGCTTCCTATATTTGTTTTTTGTTATCATCTCAATAGCATAGTACAAATATAGTACATGCAAACTAAAAAGAAATGTATAAAATCTCATCAAACAGAGGCAGTTTTCATACTAGTGGTGTATGACTATTTACTCTGGCGTTTCATAGCCCTGGGTCCAGATTTGTTTTTCTACTGATGCCTTGTCCTTGTGAAATCTTCGCTGAAAAACATCGACACAATCAGGAAAGATGTGAATCAAATCTACTCAAGTCATGGATGACTGTTGCATTCTCGGCCTTTGGTTAAATAGTGGAACCCAAATTGTAATCTTGAAGGGCCACCAGACAAAGATGTGTGTGGCAAAGCACAAATCTCACATTGTACAAATGAGAAGCTTGCATAATGGTCTTCAGATGCTTACGGATATCTTTGGACACTCTGTTCCTTGTTTTTCTTGGATCTAAAACTCCTGACGTATCCCATCCCCACTAAATGAGTCCTTTTGTGGCTGTGGTTGCGACTGAACTCCAATTGCCATGCTATATTGTTGTGCTTATCAACACCTACCTTATTTGGTGTTGTAAAAAGACACCTATGTTATTTGGGACACTATTATCTCTGTTCAACCAGAAGGCAATTGATTTCACATACACCCCCTTCCAAGGGTGTGCAGCGAGCTATGTATATAGGCGTGTGAAGTAAGCTGTGAATCCTGGCTCTCATTTATTGAACAGGCCACTATGTAGGTTACACTCCGAGCATTTTGCATATGAAGCCCGTTGGTACAATGGTCACTATATAACATCTAGCTGGTGGATCTACAATTTTGACAGAGGAAGCTAGTATTAAAGAACTCAGACGTGAAAATATGTATATGATACCCAGAATACATGAAGGGCTTCTAAACACTAGGTATTATAGCCCGAATAAAAGTTCAGTAAAAATTGAAGGAGTTTTGAAATTTAAATATCACCAATAAAAGCTAGTTGTGATAATTTTATTTTATTTTCTTAAATGGTAGGGGTACACAATTCTTTTAAGGTTTCTATACTGGGAGATTATTTAAGGTTTATTTGCATAAATCACCTAAGTGTGCACGATTATATGCAAATTTATGGGATTTCATTATTTAGTTTTGTTTTTATTATCATTACCATTGATCAAATACAATTCAATGCCCGCCACACTGCAGTTTGAATAGGTGAAGATTGACTATCATCACTAAATGACTTCGGGGCTCTGTTCGCAAATCCTCAAAATGCTTTTCCATTTTTGTCAATAGTTTTTCGTGCTTCAAGTAGTAACCATTTGACCTCTGTTGATTAAGACTACAAAGATAGTATGCCAATTTTTCACCACTTCTATTTGTTCCTCTGTGTGGAGCTGCTCAAACTCCTGGATATCGGATCATTCATTACAAACATTTGCAGTTGCTGCTCAAACTTCTCTCGTTTATCTTCTTGCTACATACACATGACCAAGTGCTCTGTTCGCTGATGTGAAATTTCTGCCTCTCCCATGACCCCCTATGTGAATGAAGTACTGTAAACTTCATGGTCTGTGTCGGTAATACGTATTTGCAGTTACTTGACTTCGAGCACAATTTCATAGTTGATTGGTGGTCGGCATATAAGTGCTTATTGTTTGCAATTCGTTAATTCTATCTTTCGACCCTTGATAATTTCATAAACGGTTAGGCAAACTGTGGAGATTGTTAGAAGATTGTCACGTCCCACTTTTAATGGGTCAGAATTACACGTGTTTGCGCCAGGATCACGCCACAAACACGTTTATTAGTAACAGATAATGGTAAACAGAAATAACAGTAAACCGAGCTATAGAAATATAGGATGGAGAGGGGCTTACCGTGGTGACGAAGGGTCACCAAGCCGGGTTACAATATCAGAGTTGGCCAACCGAGAAGCGGTGGATTAACTATGACACTGCCCGCACTCCGCGAAAGCATTCTTGTGCATGGATGAAATCTGGGCTTCAACGTCCTTCTCCTAAGCAAACGCCTTACGAACTCCTACGATACGCGGGTCTCTACCTTGTCGTCGACCTTACCTTCACATGTGCCGATATCTGTAAAAATACAGGGGGTTGTAATTATTAAGGGTTTGGGCCCTAGCAGAGTCTCTAAAACTGCTTTCGCTAGTTCCCGGGGTTATCTTTCTGGTCATCACCTTCACATATCACAACTGGTTAGTTATATCTAATCATAGATGTTCAGGCCTAGCACTTGCCCATTCCAAGGACGTGGCTATTCGAATAGATTCAATAACTCTGCAGAGGTTGTACACTTTTCCCCACACGAAGGGCCATCTTTTCCCACGTACTGCTGGTCAAAGGTGTCCCACGAGATTCCGTACCCGCTTGGATGCCTCCTAGGTATATTGGTATAATCTTTACCACGACTTATCAGGGGTTGGAAGGATAACACGTCACCCCAAGGATGACGCATCACCCTAGACAATATGGTGATACCAAATCACCCGCGGCTTTACGGGTAATACCTTATTACCCAACCTATACTGTCAACACCACTCTCAATCATCAATATGTGCCTCTAGCACTGCGCCACTGCACCCAAACACTTACGTGGAAGACCACTCAGCATCCACGCCAACCGGACCATGGGGCCACTTTCCCCATGTCTGCTCCCAATAGGTCGTTTGCCTACTCCGGCCACCTTGGCTCCAATTATACCTCAACCCAACGGGGTGTGGAATCAAGCCGCCCCATCTCGGCGTGTGGCTGTACGTAATATTATACTAGGTAGAAGGTCTATGAACCGGTCCTTAGGGGAGGCGAGTATCTCTCCGCAGGAACCCCTCGCGGAGATTCCCGACGTGGTATTTAGGCTCTACCAGACTACCACTACTCACCTCTTTTGTGGTTAAGGTTCATTAGGTGTTCTCTTGTTTCTCTTGTATACAACGTATAAGCGTAGATAACGTGGATGATTACGTCATCCGGCTTAGCTCCCTAGCTACGTTATCAAGCTCATACCACTATTTACTAATCCAATCATCATATCATCATATTATTAAGGTCATGATTAGGGGGGGGGGGGGGTAAGGACTTGCCTGGGAGGTTCTTACGAATCGGCACGGCATCGAACGTCTCTCACTTTGCTTCGTACGGAAGCTCCTATTCGGATCGTCGAATCTACTTCAGGTACATCGATAACCTAGCTTGAACTAGAACACCAAGACAAGCATAGAACATTATGGTGGCAATGGGTTAGATGCATAGAGCTAGATTTTAGATGAATTATGGAAGTCGTTTCACGCGAAACGGAGTTAATTTGCATGAGATACGGAATTTATAATATTAATCCCTAATTAAATCATTAGGGTAATATTATAATATAATTTTATCATATAATATTGGAACTAATTACATGATAAAATTCTATAAATCAAATAATGAATTTACAAATTTTAAAAATTTTTCTCGACACGGAAAGTATACTTATAACAATGCGTGTACAAATGTCGGGTGCACTTAGCATTTACAATTGTGTACACAGAACTGTGCCTATACACATGGGTGCCACGTGGGTCCACGTGGGCGCCACGGTGGCCGACACGTCAGCGCCGCGTGTTTAATGATATTGCCCTAACGGTTGTGACGGGCCGGAAAGCGGTAAAGGCGGCGTGTCGACTTCTCGTTGGTCGTCGTCTTGACACCGCTTCGTCGGAAAACGGCGGCGCCCGACAGTTCCGTCCGTTGAGCTGGCGGCGGCGCATCGCCGAATGTTCGCCGGATTTGCCGTTGCTGCTCGGAACCTCGCCGCGTGGGGCCTATTCGACCCTCCTCGTCATCCTGGGCTTGGTGAGGCTGGTCAGGGTGGCTGGAGGTCTCGTCCTCCACGGCAGTGACTTGAGCGGCGTTCGGCGGACCCCCTGGCTCATCGGGGCCATAGAGGGCAGGATAAGTGGGGAAAACGAAGAGGAGGGGTGGGGATGTGTACCACGCGACTAGTCGACGGCGACGACCTTGTATGCGGCGGAGCTCGGACTCCGTCTCCGGCGGCGCGGAAATCTCTCGGTTGGGGAAAACTCAGACTTGCCCAGGAGGAGAGGGCGAGCATCACGCGTTCTCGCCCACGGGGCAGCTCGGAGTGGGAGTGGCGCGGCCGATTGAGCTCCCGGGGGCTCTATTTATAGGCCCGCCGCGAGCATCCCCTTGCCGGCCGAGATTTCGCTTCGGTCACGATCTTTCCGCCGCCGCGCCGCAGTCTCGGGCCTCCGGAGTCAGCTGCGCCGCACCGCGTTCGCGTGCTCCGCGTGCTCAGGCGGGGGCGGCGTCGTCGAGTCATGTCGGCTACACCGTGTTGCCGTCCGTCATGGCGGCACGGCGGTGGTGGCGTGGATTGTGCTGATGACTCGGCGCCCGTGCTAGCCGCCCGGTAGGCTTCGGCATGCCTCGTGCTGGCCCTCGTGCTCCGCTGGTGCCTTGGTGGCCGGTTCGTCGTCGCGGTCTTCGTCGTGGTTCGCCCGGCAGCACATCGGTATCGCGGCGGCGGCGCTGTTCGAGTTGACCTAGGCTCCTGTGTTCACGCGCGTCCGGCGTTAGGTGGTAGCAGCGCTGTCGGAGATCAATGGCGCCGCTGTGTGCCCGTCTTCGCGTCAGCAGAGGGGCGGGGTCGCCGTGTCGTCGCTCCGCGTCGGGAGGTAGAAGACGACAGAAGGGTTTGCGGGCCCCGACTGTCGGTGGAAGAAGGGGGGGGTAGGCGCGGGCGGGCTTCGCCATGGGCTTGCCGGGGCCGGCTCATTCGCGTGGGAGAAGAGGAGAGGAGGCTGCTGGGCTGGGCTAGAAGGAAGAGGGAGGAAGAAATGGCCCGGGGCCCCTTCTGATTTCCCTTTTCTTTTTTCTCCTTCTCTTTTCTATTTCTCCTTTCTCCTTTATTCTTTCTCTCCCCATTTTCTCATATGTGTGTAAATATGTATATATATTTATTGTATTTATTTGTATAACTCTTGGACTCATATTCTCCCAACTTGTATTTAGGAGAATATTTATGCAAGGATACTTATACAAATATGTGTAGGTATATACATATGTGTGTACACACCCTTCCCTCAAATTGATATTTCATGTGTAATATATATTACAAATATTTATTCGAGCACATTTATATTCTCGTGATTTTTATTGTCGAGAATAATTATTTGTTGTGCTCATAAAAATACTCATATATATTTGGTACACACGGGTTTCGGTATTTTATTCCCAGAGATAATTTGTAAACCCTTTCTCATGCAATATCTTCCATAAATCAAATCTAGCACTTACCTTGCATCCTTGGTCACCATAAAGCTCTCCAAACATTCAAACAAGATTTCCTATTTTCTATATGATGACATGCAGGTTTTCGAAAACAGAGTTTCGGTTTAGCGGAAATTAAATCAAGTTTTAGTTGTAATTCGAAAAGTTCAAATTTTTAGTGATTTTTAAAATGATGCAAAAACACGGGTGTTACAAAGATGAAATACGACAATACAGTAGAAATGGTTGTTGAACATTCCGTGTAACATTTCATCTCAGTCTATATCATGGATCTTTCGAATGCCTATAACACGGAGGAGGGAAGGAAGTTAAGTCATGTCTGCTCAAGTCTTGTGTGTACTCTTGGCTGTTCGATGATAGCCCTTCACCAGTTAACAGAAGAACTCGAATTTCTAATCTCAGAACAGTAACAAACCAAGAAGCTCATTGCACCTTGCCACGTAAGCATCTGTATTATAATCTTTTCCCTGCTGGATCTTATCCATGTCTCTCTGCTGATATTTTCTAGCTCTAACTTTCAGTGTCTCTGCCGGATCTAAAGCCCCTAGTGTATCCCAATCCCATGTACTAGAATCCTTTCATGGCCGGGTCGTCTCCACTGAATTACCTTGCTTGGCATGCTACGTATATATAAAGTGGTACCCTTGAGGACGTGTAAAGGCCAAAATACCCTCGAATATTCCTCAATTGTTCACCATGGGCGTTTGCCTATCTGACATACCTTAGCTATAAATAGGACTTGACATCTGAGAATAGAAAACTCTTGTTTCCAGTGTCTCATCTTACTTTTTCTGCTCTTCTTAATAACTTGGTAGATATTTATATTTAAACCATGTTCACATGGGTTTGAGCCTCTAACTATGCATATCGGTGACTTGCTTTGTTTACTGTAGTCTGACCATCTCTAAAGATTCAATGAATGGTATATATTTTCTGCATATTAATTATATTAACCTTAATTGCAGAAATTATTTCTTTGTTTTCTGTTTCATGAACAAGAGAAGAACGCTGTGTGCAGATCAAGCAGTTGCAGGGGAAACTAATCTGATTTTGTATGGGCGCTACCGCTATATTGGTTGGAACAAATCGTGTGAGGTTGTTGCGTATTCACATGGAAATGGAGATCATGTAGAGCACATGCTGGAATCCTCCAGCTGTACCGACGTGGAAGCCATGCCGAAAAGAGATGTAAGCAGAGACGCAGGCATGACAGATGAATACGCTAGGATTACCACATGATCGACCCTTTTCCTAACCAAATTAAGCATTTTCGACGTTGGCAGTAATTTGCACCGTCTACTGCTACCCCAATTGCTGCACCGTACCAATGTTGCATGCGATTTACACATACTCCGTATTAATTTTCGACCTCAATCTTCAATTCATTACAGAAATCAGGAACTCTGTACGTGGAGTAATTTCAGGCGAAACTATAAACAGGATACGGAACAGATAAATAGAAAATGCTATAGCATCTAGCCAAAGGGGGGAAACCAATACCATCGAAGATGGACGATGTGTATGAAACCCAGGTCTTCTGCGTTGTGTCACTGGATGCTGGAACCCAGCTCCCAGGCTCCAAATACCAAAAAACCCAACATGCGTACATCAACAGCACATTGGGTAGCACAGCAACTTGATCTTTAACTGCTGATGTATCCATTCCCAACCCTATTATTAGACATCTCCTCGTTGGTCACCATTGATTTCCTAGTGTCATCCCATCATGCTCATCGCCGTCTCCACTTTGCAGCAGGAGGAAAAATGGTGTAGACATATATGAGAATCTTCTTTCGTGTCCTCGAAATGCTGTTGCTATAGTAGTATTCCTGAAATATCAATGTTGAATCGAGAGCATGATGTAGTCTAGACAATGGGTGTTTGCCTTAACTTGTTGAAACAAGTAAGTACTCCAGACTACTTACACACTGTAAGATAGCATAATGTCTCATCTGAGAAAATAAAACACTTATTAGCAATGTCTTATTTTGCTTGTTTACCCCAATGTACTGAATAACTAGTTTCTTAGTTGATATTTAAGAAAATGTAGTCCTCCTGTTGGACGATGAAGCAGGATATTTCTTTCCATTGTATAAAATGAAAAGAATAAATTCTATGAAGATAAGATTGATCAGAGGTATTATATATTTTTTTGCCTCTGTGAGAAGGAAAATTAGATAAAGATAAGTATAATCTGGAAAAATGTTCATTGCTACTACAACATGTAATCAAAATTAGTTATTTCTAGTTCAAGGTAACAAATAAAAAGAAAAGTATATTTTTTCTGTCACCAGAATATCTAATCTGTTTATGCCAGAGTAACAAGTCCACTGCTACCTGCAGCAGGCAAATGTATTCAGCATAATTGGTAGTGATTTTTTCCTGAGCTGCACCTAAAGCTCCATGCGGTTACCTGGAAACAGTACAAATCTGTTTGCTGTTTGCAGCCACATGCGCAGCTGTAAAAATCTGCAGAGAGCACATCCATTTTGATATTTTCGTAGTCTGCATGCACATGAACCAAATTAATTAAGGCCTGACAAATTCCAGAACTTTGGAACCGTGTAATTAGTAGCATATCATGTGAATGCATACACCATGTAAGTTTAAAACAAAATAGCCTACAACCCAACCCAAAGCCCTCCCTGACATCCTCTAAGACCTGCCACCATTGTGTAACCTCCACCCCAGAGCGCTGCATGGATGCCATGTTGTCGAGCCTGGTGTGGATGCCAATGCAAAGATTGGCAATGGCTAGCTAGGAATCAACGTGTGAATCAAGAAGTTGTTGGAGGTGCTAGGGCATGGACAAGGCGACAAGCTATTAGGGACATCATCATTTAAAAATGGACCTTAAGAGAACAGATCTCGGAAGAGTATGTTAATATGTGAGTTCAGTAACATATTAGGAAATGAGAGATGATGGCACAAATATTTGTCGACTTAAAAGTGTTTGTCATTTATGTTCAGTGATGGGCTTTACTCAGGCTCTGACTTGAAGGATATAACTGTGACTTGCTTTATTTACTGACCGTCTGACCATCTCTAAACATTCAATAAATCAGTGAATTGTCATAGATTTTCCATATATGAATTATATTAACCTTAATTTCTGAAATATTTTCGTTGTTTTCTCTTTCACAAACAACAGAAGAACCCGGTGCTGATGGACAAATGCATATACGAAACAGATCATGCCAACAACCAGTCATACTGTGGCCAGCAAAAGAGGAAATGGAAGGCACATGGTGCTAACTTGGTCACCTTCCACTTGAGTTTAGATGAGCAAAAATATTATCCTGAGCACTAATGTGTTTTTCTTTAGAATGCGATATGCTAACTTTGTTCCACTATTACCAACACATGAGTGGTATGTGATAAATTAATTTGTTCTTAAATATGGAATTGCACACCGATGCTAAAAAGGGAATTGACTGTTATTATTAGGTTTAAGACAGAATCTTATATATCCACACATCCAATACAAGCTGAGGTAGATAAAAATATAACAAATTGCCATTCCAGAATCTTATATAAATTAAGGGGTACACGAGATTACAAACCTGCTTTAACTGAAAGCATCTAACCAAGAGCAGAAGGATCACGTAAGATCCTTCGTGAATCTAGTCGACTGCAAAATATATTGATTTTTTAAATTTACAAGGCATCTGGAAAGAGTTGGGTCTCTGTGCTGAAAGACCTTTTCATTTCAGAGTTTGTATTGGTGTCCGAAGCCACGATCAGGTTGGCTTCCATGAAGAATTCCAGTGCATGCACATCATGATCCTTCAGTTGTCTTTCTCGTAGAGGTAGAGAGGTGTCCCAAGAAAAATCATTGTGGCCTTCTTGCATCATTAATTTTAGGACAGAGATGGAAGCATCTCTACCAACTGAGGAATGTCTTCGATACTGAGCAGACATGACCGAGTCTCAGCACAAATCATCCCCACAGGAAACTGTGGAACCAAGTCCATGTGTGAACGTGCCATGTCTCGGTAGATGGTGTTAAAACGCAACACATGGTGCTAGTGTAATTGTTTCCCCTCGAGAGGCACTGCAATGCGATGTTGTTCAGCAAACCTTACTCCTGATGCATCCCATCCCTATTATTAGACATTTCTCCAATTGTCACCATTGAATTCCTAGGCCACTCTTGTACATGTATGCTCCTATACTTTTCTTTTATGTTTCTACTTTGCACCGGGCAGCTATTTATAAAGTGCTGACCTTGACGATGTGTAAAGGCCAAAAGGCCCTCGAATATTCCTGCAATATAATTGTTTGCCTTACTTGCCTTTGCAGTCTATAAATAGGATGGATTTGTATATGATTCGACATCTAAAAATAAAACTCTTATTTCCAATGTCTTGTTTTAGAGCAACTTCAGCACCGTCCCTACTTGAGCCCCCATAGTTAAATATGAGGGTTGAAGCAATAAATGATAAAACAAACGTGCTGCAGCAGAGCCCCTACTAGGGCCCCGAAATTTGGCTGGGCACCCAAATCTTCGTCTCAGACCGCATTCTATTGGCCCAATACCCCAGCCCCATCCCCGTTTCGTCCCGGGGGTCGATCCCCGCTTGCGTCGAAGGCCGACCAGCCGCGCGGTTTGTTATGGATATGACGACGGCGTTGCCGCCGAGCTCAATAGCGGCCTTGTCCTCCCCACCAAGACAGGTCGTGTAGACGCGGTCACCGGGGGGGGGTTCGCCGCGGCCTTTGAGGACTAGCCCCCAAGACCGAGGCCCGTGAGCCCCCCGCCGACGAAGGCGGTCGCCGAGCAAGGCCTGCAGCTTGCTTGGTTGATCTTGTAGCCCTTTTCCTCTCAACATGGTAGTGGAAGACTTGTCAGGGTCGTCCCAGCATCATGTTATTAGATGATACGTCTGCTGGAAACTATGGACCTACCTATACAACCTACTCCACACATGAGAACAGCTAATCAGCTAACTTCATACATGAAAATATTTTGGGTTCGGCTACTGTAGCGCTTTTCGTTTGTATTTGATAATTGTTGTCTCACCATAGACTAACTAGGCTCAAAAGATTTGTCTCACATTTTTCAGCCAAATTATGCAATTAGTTTTTTTGTTTACCTACGTTTAATGCTCCATGCATGTGTGAAGAGATACAGTGAGACAAATATTGTAGCACCTTTTGGGTTCACTCTTCCTGAATTAAACAGTGCCTATAACTAGTGTGACAGGGACTACACGTCCATCATCCTGTAGCTGTCACTAATGACGAGCAAACAGATAGTCAGTCCATATCCTCATTTTTTATGAAAATGTGATGAGATTAAAATGAACACCCTTACTTTTTCTGTGAAAATTGTGAGAGGTTAAATACACTACTAGAATACATATTTTTTAGAGCTGGGTGAAAAATGTTTCTAGAGGATGGACACCTCATGCGCAAGAGGTCTCTATTATTAATGGAAATTAACACATGTAGTTGAGCATGCTGTCTCTGTAAAACGAAATTTTTTTTAAGAAAGGACATTGCCATGCTTGTGCTTCAAGCCTGCTACCAAGCCCGTCACCCACTGTTGAGACTCACCAGCGTCGCCCCCCCTGCCCCCCCTCTCTCCTAGCCCGGCATGGATGCCCTGTCAAACCTATCAAGGATGCCAGTTGTCATGAACCAGCTCACGGGAGGCCCAACAAGGCCCCCCTAGGGCGCGCACGCACCAGGCCAGGCCTGGCCGGCGGCGCGTCATCAGCTTCGTTATTAAGTAATAGATATTTAAGGAATAAAAATAGGAATAAAATAGGGAATAAATAGGTTGCTTGTGAGAGAGTTATTCCAATCTATAAAGAAACCTCCTAGAGATTGCTTAGCGTGCAAGTCTTCCCCGGACTATAAATACAAGGGAGCTGTAACCGTTTGGATTAATCAGAAAAATTAAAAGGGGTAACACCCAAAAACTCTCCAGCTCTCCAGCTCTCAAACTCCCTAACCCTAAGTGCACGTGTGCACGCCGACCGTCGCCATCGCCGCCACTGCCCACGCCCAGCGTCTTGCCCAGCCCCGCCCCGCCCGCCCGCCGCCGCCGCCCCGCCGCCCCGCCGCCGCGGCCGCCCGCCGCCCTCCTCCGCCGTTGCCACCACCGCCTCCTTCTTCCTCCTCTTCTTCTTCCTCTCTACTACTCCCAACAGCCCCAATTCCCATCTACACCATCACCGCCGTAGTCAAGATCGCTGACGTTCAGCAATCAGATGTCAATTCCGGCCCAATCTAGCTGGAATCGGCGGTGGTATCCGAAGACCAGGAAGATTCCCACCACCGACGGCTTCCGACCACCACCAACGCCAAGATCCGATGGACAGCCACATGATCGCCGAGCGGATCTTTTTGGCGGCGCTCCCTTCGTCACCAACGACCGGTGGCCAAGACAGCAGCAACACCACGGCCGCAGCGGCCTTGCGATCCGGCGTGCGGCGCCTACGGCGTCACCTCAGCCACCACCGACGGCGTCCCTGCCATGGGCGCCATCGGCGGTGGCGACGTCCCCTACCGGCGCCGCCCTCGTCACCCCTCCAAGATCATCGGCGCTGCAAGCAACAAACACGCCTACCCCAAGGATTCCCCCGGCCGCGACCCGGATCGGTCGGATCGGGGAGGCTACCACAGGCGTCCACCGGTGCTTTCGGCGAAAAGCCTACCCAACTAGGCCAACGTCTCGCGGCTACTACAATGGCACAGATAAGTTTCCCTGTCACTACCAACAACCTCTTTGACATTGGGAACATCTGGAGTGCCAACATGGACGACAAGACAACGTCACCTGACGTCCACATTGACGTCGCTACCGTCGACATCGACGTCACTGGGATCGACATCCTTGACGACACTGCCACCAAGAACACCAACGGCAACGACACCCCTCCCAAGGGCGCCACCATCGACCACGACGTCCTTGACATTGCCACGCCTACCATCGATGACAACGACGTCTCCCACATGGGCGACACGATCCTCAACGACGTTCTCAAGGGCGCCAACGACGACCCCCCTGACGTCAACTACGTCTTCGCCATGCCTAGCATCGTCAACACCTACAAGGGTATGAACCATGACGACCCCCTCGTGGCCAACCTCGACACCGGCAGCCACGACGTCAACCCAACGGACGCCGCCACAGATAAGAACACCGACGTTCCCCCGGGCGCCACCGACGAAATGGTCGTTCACTGGCCGACATACGACAACAACAATCTGCTACACCTGCTGGACATCCTTCCAACATCAACAATGGTGGAGAACACCATCAGGCAACCTCCAGATCCAGCAAAGGCGCCACCATCAGTACCACGTCAGCAGAACATCAGGTACACCGCCATACTCCTGACAAGAGCGGCACTCCTCCTTCTCTGGATCGTCTACATGCCAACCCAGACGACAAGGGAGTACTGGGACCTCTCCACACGGTGTCTTCTTCACGGCTTCAATTTGCCCATCAATGGCGACAACGACAACTACTTCGCGCTACCTCGACAGAACGACGCCTTGATCGACTACACCTATGGCCCTGACAGCTACGTCAGGAACATGGGCTTACACGCCATGGCGCCAGTCAACAACCATCGGGCCATCGACAACTCGGCTTCGGCAGCCGGGACGACTCCCGAGCCAAACCAGTTGGCTCCCTCGTTCCTCAACGACATCTACGTCCAGTACGACTACGCCAACAAGTCGTGGACAGCGATGCACCAGGCGACGCTGTACACAGGGAGCACGGTGATCCACCTCGCCCAAGAGTTGGATGCTTCCATCTTCAGCAAGCCTCGACTTGTGGGCTTCACCGATGACGACAAGAGGTACATGCCACCCACATCAAGCTCCTACCTCATCAACCTCGTCATAATCTCGGAGGCTCTCGTTCCACCTCAACTTGCTACATCAATGGATCATGAGCTCCACGATATAGCCGGAACCAACAAGCTCCAGGCGGGAGCACCAGTTTGGGCGACACTCGCGGTGATTGGCGTCCACCTTCCGATGACTTCGCCATTTGTGCCAGGCTTCCCGACCAGCTACCGGCTACTTAAGAAGCCAATCTTCTTCCTCGACAACCACCACTACTATGCCTCAGAATTGTCCAAGGTACTATGGGATGTACTGGGATACTTTTGCGCACACTTGAGGTTGGCTTTCACCCCCCGACGTACTCGGCACCGATGCAACCACCTCCAGAGAGCAATGAGATTCCACCCATTGATCCAGCATCTACATAGGTTAGCATCTTCATCTTCGCCCAGCTCATTCCCCCGACTCGAGTGGATGCAACAATCTTCAGGCTGTGCTACTTCAATCGCGCCATCAACAACAGCAGCCTTGCAGAACCACGGCGCGAGGACGCGCTGTTCGGAAAAGGGGGGAGAGATGTCATGAACCAGCTCACGGGAGGCCCAACAAGGCCCCCCTAGGGCGCATGCACCATGCACCAGGCCGCCCTGGCCATCGGTCATCGCCATTAAGTAATAGATATCTAAGTAAAAATAGGAATAAAATAGGGAATAAATAGGTTGCTTGTCATCTATAAGCCCTAGAGATTGCTTAGCGTTATATAAATAATAGATATTTAAGGAATAAAAATAGGAATAAAATATGGAATAAATAGGTTGCTTGTGAGAGAGGTATTCCAATCTATAAGGAAACCTCCTAGAGATTGCTTAGCCATCACCGCCCCGAGTGCAAGTCTTCCCTAGGACTATAAATACAATCACCCTATGCAAACAGGCACCCTATGCAATAGCATATATATCTACCACATGTTCAATCAAGATAACATGCAAGTGGAGCATCAATGATCGTTACCACTAGACACACAGTGCAGGGGAAGAAGAGCGTCTCGATGTAGTAGAAGCAGTCGTATGTCTCCTGATCAAGTACCAACAGTAAAGACACATTCGCCCGTGCTCCTCACATTCATTGCCGATCGCTACAGCAACAGATCCATGTAGCATCTCCACGGTATCCACGACACCAGTGTGTCACGCGTGCAACAAGATGAAGGCCAATGGCAGTGACATCTTCTACCAGTAGGGAGAGCAGTGGTGGCAACACTAAGCTGTGTGCTGAAACAAAGATCACCGAACCAATATACCAATACATCCTAGCACAAATAAGTTACCACGGAGGTACCAGTCACAAAAAGTTATATTCAGCCTCATTGTAACACCCAGGCCCAAATTAAGTAAATGAAATAAATAATTATAAAAAAATAAAATAAAAAAAAACGAAATTACTGTACCACGACCCTTACCAAAATTAGTCGGGCTTCTCTCTGGACCGTACGTCTTCCTCCCCTCTCCAACAAAATCTCTCCTTCACGGGAAAACAAAGAGAAGAGAAGAGAAGAGAAGAGAAGGGAGAAGGAGAAAAAGAAGGTCTAGGGTTTTGTTGCCGCTGCCATCGTCAACGTCGTTCGTGGTGGTCGTTCCTCAAAGACCGGTTGGGATCTCTCTTGTATCTTGGCTACCTCATCAATCTCGTGTCTCTCTTGCTGTTCTTGAGGATTTTGCCATGTCCGGTATAGATTGAAACGGATACGGTGATAGCAGCGATAATCTTTGCGAGTTGGACGGGAGGTTGGAGAGGAGATGATGGAGTAGCCGTCGGGGATTTCGTCATCATGCTCGCTGTGGTTCCCCTAGGTGAGAATCCAAATGTTAGTCCCATTATTTTGATCAGGTTTCATGGATCAAAACACTTGTTTGGATGAGGTTTTAGTGGAATAATTCTCGAAATCAGTTTCGTCTGTGTTCTGGAATTTTCGTCAGACTGAGTAGTCCCTGTTCATAGTTATGTTTGGGCATTTTAGAGGCTTTATTAAATTTTGGCCTAGTAGACAAAATTGTAGAGGACTTCAATATCTTTCTCTGGACACCGAGAACACTATCATAGCCTTTATAATTTGGGAGATATCGCTGTCTGAAGTAGGCTGTTTTTCGATAGCGAAAATCTGGACAGTTGTAGATCCATGCAGTTTTTGACTATTTAAATGAATTAGTTTGACCTTTTGATATGAACAGAAAGTGTAGTGATTTTAATAACCTTTCCAGTTTGGTAACGTGCATATTTATTTATTTAGTAAATCTTCATTTATGAATTTTTGAAGTTTGGTATTCTGTTTTGGTCGGCAGAATTGTTCAGTCATGTTCCGTAGGCAATTACTCCATTTTGGGAGGTTGCTATGCAAAAATTTACAATACGAGAATTGTTTATAATGGAGTTTTACATAACCTGGTAAATTTTGGGAATTTTTGAACATGTTGTCTAAAGTATACAAAAAGAGAAGAGTTAGCGCTGCTGTCTTGATCGGTAGAGAAACCGTAGATGCTTGAACGTCGGGTTTGGGGCGCTATAGTGCGAATTTGTTATTATTTGTGCTGGTATGGTTGTGCTTGGTTCTGAGATATGCTTATGGTCAGGTGGTGCACCTCCGGATCGTGCTTAGCTCTGACCTTTTGATCTTCGTTGAAGGCAAGTAAATGTAGCGGTGGTTTGCTACCGTTTTGACTTGTTGTTTTTATCACCTACAGATTATTGTCTCTAAGAATGCCATACAACTAAATCTGAAACTTGTGATCTTACTTTATTCGACCTGATTTAATTGTGGTCCCATTTATTTACTCATGGTGATATTGTTATTCCATATTGTTGTTGTGGTTAACCCACAACCATGAAGAAGAAGTTGAAGTATCATTGGTGGTATATATTCCATATTGTTGTTGTGGTTAACCCGCAACCATGAAGAAGAGGTTGAAGTATCATTGGTGGTATATATTAATTTTATTGCAGCATGCCAAGTGCATTGCATCATTCATTTGCATTGGAAGTTATGTCGTGGACCTATGGTTACGACCGTGCGGTACAGACATCATGGGATGCAGCTCCACACCTTGTTGGGTGTGCAGGCAGGAGACATTTGCATTGCATTCATATGCATTCACGAAGTATATTATGAAGTGATTTGTTCTTACTTTTATGAAGCTTTATATTCTTTGGCTATGTTCCAATTTGGAAGTCTCTCATGTTATTTGATATCATATCAAACTCTACATTAAATTGATGTTTAATTCAACTTGTGATTTAAATGGCTAGTCAAAACAAGTTTGCTTGCTGAGATGTTTCATCTCCCCCTTGCTTTACTCAATCCAGGTACTTGATGGTTGCTTGGAAGGGAAGGGAGTAGCTCCACGTCACACACTCCTTTTGGAGTCTTCATGTTTTCATTTAAACAAAATAATTTGGTTATGTTCACCCGACTCGAAATAAATTGTTTAGAGAGTGATTATTGAAATTTCTCGTAAGAGTATCACTTACTTATGTTCTGTTGTACGTCATTGTTAGTTTGCTTCCGTTGGTTTTATGTATGTCTTGTTACCTGTTGTCCTTAAAATAGAGAGGAAGTGCTGCCAAATTTTTTTTTGGTTATGTGCAGCTGTTGTTGTCGGTCTTTAGTAACATCCCAGGGTGTCTGTGAATTCTGGGGTGTTACACTCATGCCTCCACATTGGTGCTAGATCTAAAACTCCCCATGTATCCCATCCCCACTAATCAGATTGCTTTGACAGCCAGGTCGCCACTGAATTTCCACAGGCTATATATAAAATTTTCCGTGCTTAGCAACACACCAACATCTTTGATATTTTGGATATTATTCTTTGACTATGAAGCAACTTATTCGTGTCACACTGCTTTCAAAGGGTGTCCAGCAAGCTATATAGGCGTAGGAAGTTAAGGACGTGTTTGCATTTGCCTTACCGGCTACCTTACCTTGTCTATAAATAAGATGGCATTGTTAACCCCCTCTCTACTGAATAACTACTTGCTTGGACGATATTAAAAACATGCAGTCCCATATTTCATTCCATTGTCTGAAATTATATAAAGTTTGTATAAAGATAAGTTTAATCTAGACAATGTTCATGTCCACTGCAACATTAAATCAAATTATATATTTGTAATTCAATTTAAAGTCACAATAAGATATATGGATATTTTTCGTGTCACCAGAATTATCAAATCCGTGTATGTCAGAGTAACACCTTCTCAGCTTCCACTAGGGCAAATTTATTCAGCCTAATTGTTTGTACTTGTTTTCTGAGCAGCTGCATGCTTTTATATAAACCACTACCAGTAGGGAAAATCAAACAGAAGGGTCAAACAAGGAAGCAAAAGTTATTGTTCAGGCTAAATAGGTAACTTCAATTTTCAGGTCCAAGGAAGTAAATAACTCTCTCATATATTTTTACTTATTAGGCATTTATTCAACATATTTTATTGTCATTGGTAGATAATGGATAACCAAATTCAAGATTTTCTTTTACTTACATATCTATGTGGGATGTCATTCATTCTAAGAGGACTAATTGGAGCTTGCCACATTGTTATGGCTCCACAGAATATACTGGCTGAAAAATGGGACAATTTATCAGGCTAAATAACAGAATGAGCATAACTTTATCATGGTAAAGTAGCTCGGAAAGATTAATCGAAATCAAGATCAGGACCATGTTGGACTATAGCTCTTGTTGACAGCTTGAGGCCACTGCACCAGCTACATGACCAACATGAGTTCTTATGTTGCTCCAACTAGCTGGGGAGAGAAAGACGTGGAATTAAACTTGAATCCATGCAGAGGGACGGCCTGGCATCTTTTGGATCGGCAGCGTGGAAGGGCCAGGGAACATGCAGAGAACTACACTCCCACATGGGAGAATAGCTATCGATCTAGGTTGAGGAGAAGGCAGGCAGGTGCCACAGCACATGGGAGGAGGTTCCTAACTAAAAATTGTAGAAACGACATTGTGAGATCAAAATAAACCGGCAGTATTGTCACTTCGCTACACAGTCTTCACAATCTAACCCGACAGTGTTATTTCACTCAATATTGTCGGTTCTTTTTAAAGCCTGATAGTGTTCTCAATATCAGTGCTGCCATTTGACTTCAGAACTGACATTACATCTATCAGAAATTCTCCCAGTCGAAGCAGCACCCGATAATGTTTGATGATAGTGCGCTAGCTGCCAGTTGGATAGTGAACCGGTAGTCTCTTTTTAAATCACCGCCGGTGTTTTGATCCGGCAGTGATTTGAACCCCACATCACTACTGGTTTGGTTCTGCCAGTTCATTTTCCCGCAGTGAAGGGGATTGAGATCCACATGGATAAATATACTAAAAATAATAATGAGATCCCAAAATTTTGCATATAGTCATGCACTTTGGCGTTTTATGAAAGTAACCTTTAGTAATCTATTGGTACAGAAATGTTAACAGAATTACATACCTCGGGCTTTATAAAAAGTAAAATAAAATAAAACTGTAACCACCAACTTTTATTGGCAGTGGTATTTAAAATTCTAAGTTCATCCGTTTTTAGTCAACTTTAAGTCGGGCTAAGAAAACTAGTGTTGCAAGCTGGGCCCTGGTGTATTCTAGGTACCAAATACCTATTGTCCCGACTTCTGAGTTCTGTAGCACTCCTTCCGTCCAAAAATGTAGATGCATCAGGTGCTGGTTATAAAGACCATTCTAGTAGCAACGTGCTTCATGTGCAACGTGCTCTTAATGTAATCTGGCTAGCCAGTAGCTTTGGTGAGGTGTGTGCACCCTCTTTGAATTAATGGGAGCCTAAGTTCTTTATTTTTGAGACCATGTGTTGCGTGTTTTTCATTAAGTAGAATAAAGTTCAAACAAATAAGTCGAGACCGTAACCAAAATTACCGAATCAAGACCTAACATCTATTGGATGCCCAATCCTGAACGGACCAGGTCAGGTTTCCCCCTCCAGGACCTCGGTGTTGAGTTCCATGGTAGAGAGGTCGAAGGCACCATCCAACAGGAGCTCGAAACGACAGCGTTTGGACTAGGAAAAACCGCGTCTGAAGGCGGCCCTCAGTGTCCCCTCAACAGCAGCCGGGGCCTCGCCATGCTCCACATGAATGCCCAGCTTCCGCAGCAGCAGCGTCTGGGCTTGGATGGTTGCATTGGCCGCCCGCGGACGCTCCGCAATACGCCTACTTCGACGGACAGAGCAGTTGGAGGCCAGGGTGCGTGACCGGCGCAGCCGCAGTCCTGATTTCATAAGAGGCGTGGCTAATGGCACACAGACCATGGCTTCAATTTCCACCAGCCGGGACGCGAGGCTCGGCGGGATGGCCTCGGTCACACCCTCAAAAGACACCGTGGGCGCATCTACAACCCATGGTCCCGGCCAACCCAGTGTTAGACCAGACATTAGAAGGCGGCCTAGCCGTCTCCGTAGGCAACTGGACCGCACCGGTAGGCCTCGGCGTAGTACCCCCAGTCGTATCGGCCTCATCAGCCCCTACGACCCAACCACATCCACCGAGCTGAGCTGCTCCATGCGTGGTGGCGACGAGGGATCCTCCAACACTGTCGGGACCGTGAAAGAGGAAAGGCGGGCGCACAACAAGGAAGGCCACGAGCTCATTGAGCATTGGGTCCACCCTAACAGGGGAGGGCACCGTAGCCTCGCTGGCACCAGCGTGAGAGGGGGCTGCCGAACAAAGCCTCCAGCAGAGGCCCATTCCAGCGCATCTCCAGCCGAAGGAGCAAGCTCTGGTGGAGACTCCTCCTGTGGCGGTGGCGGCATAGGTGTCGTGGATGGGGACCGTCGGTTGTGACGGGAGCGACTCACCGCACGTCATCGACGACGATCGACCGACAGAGGCAGATGTCCCGAACATCGTGGCCATCGAACCAGGCTGGCGGGAGGCCAGGGAGGCTCCACCCTGGCTAGAACAGGGAGCACAACTCGCAAGCCCGCGAAGCCAGGCGGCGGCACATGGCCTGGTACTCCGCACCTTCAGCGGGCAGCGACACGTCCAATGCCCCTTGTGGACATGGTCGATGGAGAGGCAATTGAAGCAACGCCCAACAAGCTCCGGCGGGACGGGCCGAGGGTGGTGCGGGCGACAGTGGCCTGATGCCTGCGACTGCCGCTAAGGGAGGACCTCCTGCCAGCCGATGGTTGTCTGGGGACGGCGCGGTGGTGGGGGCCCATTCACAGGTGGACGTGGGCGCATCCTACAGCCTTGCGACTGTGCTGCGCCTGCGGACCTAGGCGCTGGTTGACGGGGACACGGTTGACCGGGGCTCGACGATGGCCACGATCGCATTGCGCCAGCCCGATCTGGTTGGCGGCGGCGAGCGAGGCCGGAATTGTACAGCAGCCATGGCTACGCTGCACCAGCTCGCTGGAGGTCTTCTTCTTCTTGCCGCGGCAGTGTGGCCACCTGCGATTCTTCTTCTTGGCGGGGCCATTGCTGTGCCCGGGTGCTCCAGGAACGAGGGGGCGCGTAGGGGGTGGAGCGATGGCCCCGGCTATGACACAGCAGGCGATGATGGCGACATGGTGGCGGACGGGGACGTCGGAGTAGGAGCCAAAGTGGCGTCCTTTTCTTCTTCAGCGCCATGGCCAACAGAACCGCCTGCTGCATGGCACTCCCCTCAATGCTCGCCAAGGGCCTCGTGTCGTGGCTTGGCCCCGTAGCTTCTCCGCTGTGCTCCTGGGGCGCCGCCGTGGTACTCACCGCCTCTAGTGACGAGATGGCCGGCGGCGGCTGCGGTGCCGGGCGGACGGACAAGGATCCATCCATGGCCTCCCCTCCTAGCGCGCGTCCGGCAGGCCGGAGCCGACGGGCGGAGCCCATGGCGGCCCAGAGGGGTGGTGGGCGACCCGGGCGATGTGGAGGCCGAACTATCCAAGGAGCTCCCATGGACCGATAGATCGGGGCTGGGGATTTCGGATTTGGGGTGGATTTGATGGAGGTAAACTGGGAAGGAGATTGGAGTGGTAGCGGGGGCGCCGGTGCCATCGCCGAGGAGGGGGGTGCCGAGGGCGGGGTGTGTGTGTGGGGGGGGGGGGGGTCAGGGGCTCAAACGGCTCCATCTCACCTTCACGAGCCTAAGTTCTCAGATTACTTCCTATGCCTATATATCTAACTGACTGTCTCCACACTCATTGAAGGGATGTGTACGTGAAATGACTTGCTTTCGGGATCAACAGAGACAATAGTATCCCAAATAAAGAAGATGTTGACGAGAATGAGAATCGAGCTTGGCAATGAGGAACAGTGGCGATCCAGCCAGAAAAAGGATTCTTTTAGTCAGAATGGGATACATCAGGAGTTTTAGATTCAGAAGCGACATGGAAGATAGTGCCTTATGATTATCTTGAGCGACCAAGGCTAGTTCCATACCTTGTTTATCTAAGGGGGTTCGCACCGTGCTCCACAGATCAGCATGCATGGATAAGACTTAACTGCTTCCTCAGGGTTGTAGACAATAAAAGATGTTTTAGAGCGGCTCACAAGGAACAGAGAACTGTCCTGACTTAACTTCATTCCCACGTTTCGTAGGCCTTTGAAAGATATTTTGAAGCCTATGATAATGAGGACATCAATTGTAACATCGTGTTTGACTGCCAATTGTATATTAGAAAAAGTCTTCATCAACCCACCCCCCAACTATGGGGGTATCTACATAATACCCCCAACTATGAAACAGTCTAATTTGCCCTATGAACTTTGTATTATCTGTTCTTTTATCAACTTGCATCCATTTCTTCGTTTCATGAATTATATCACGTGATACTATGTTTCCACGTACGTGGACCACATACCAAAGTAGGTTTGCTACTGTCACTGCTACTATTTTCCAAGCGTTGCGTGCGGACAACATAAAGGGGAAAACGTACGACCAAAGGTGTGCAGTGGTACATGAATACCTCTAGGCACTGCTGATGTATGAAACCCAGGTCTTCTGCGTTGCTTCACTGGATGATAGAACCCAGATTCCCAGGCTCCAAATTCCTGCAAAGCCAACATGCGTACATCCCTAGTACGTCGGGTAGCACTGCAACTCGATCTTTGACTGCTGATGTATCCCATTCGCAACCCTATTATTAGAAATTTCTTGGATGGTCACCATTAAATTCCTTGTGTCATCTTGCCCTCTCCGGTTTCAGACTAGCTAGTCCACTCCATACACTTGGTGTCTGAACTAATAGTTTTTCCCTGTCTGTTTTTCCACTTTGCAGCAGGAAGCAAGATGGCATATGAGAACCTTTTTTTCCTGTCCTCGAAATGCTGTTGCTATACATAGTATTTACCTTGAGGTCGTGTGAAGGCTAAAAGGCCCTCTAGTATTCCTGAAACATCAATGCTGAATCGAGAGCACGATGTAGACAATGGGTGTTTGCCTTAACTGCATTGTATATGATGTGACATCTGAGAAAATAATACCCTTATCTGCAATGTCTTATCCTTTTTGTTTACCACAGACTACTAAATAACTGATATTTAAAAAATATAGTGCTCCTGCTGGACAATGAAGCAGGATATTTCTTTCCATTATATGAAAAGAAAAGAAATGAAGATATAATAAATGTGCATATATTTTGCCGCTGTGAAGGACAATTGTATATAAAGATAAGTTTAATTTAGACCAAAGTTCATTGCTAGTACAGTATGTAAATCAAATTTGTTATTTTTAGTTCAAGGTCACAGATAAAAGAAAAGTATATTTTTCCTGTCACCACAATATGTAATCGGTTTATGTTAGAGTAACACGTCCACAGGTACCAGTAGGAAAATTTATTCAGCCTAATTGGTTGTGATTTCTTCTGAGCTACCTGTGCAGCAGTACATAGAACAGTACAAGATGTTTCCAGTCACATGTGCAGCTGTAAAAATATGCATCCATTATAAAGTAGTATCGCCCACATGACCCAAATTAAAGCCTCACAAATACCAGAAACTTGGAACTGTGTAATTTTTAGCATATCATGTGAATGCATACACCATGTAGGTATAAAACAAAAAGCCTACTGCCCAACCCAAGGCCCTCCTGTCATCCTCTAGGACCGCCACCATTGTGCAACCTCCACCTCCGAGCCTCGCATACATGCCCTGCCTGTCGAGCCTGCGGTTTATGCCGATGCAAAGGTTGCTGATGGCTAGCTAGGAATCAACGTGTGAATCAAGAAGTTGTTGGTAAGGGGTGCTCCTCATGGATCAGGTCATCCACACTTAGTGATGGAGGTGCTAGGGTGGCATGGACAGGCGATTAGGGGTTTCATCATTTAAAAATGAACCTTAAGAAAACAGATTGGAAGAGTTTGTTAGTATATGGAGTTGGGTAACATATTAGCAAATGGAAGATATACATCTATGTAGCACTGTGCATCATAGAATTATCATGGTACCAACAAGTACATATAGTTGCTAGGCAACAAGGAAATGGAAGATGAACCGTGTGACATGAATAAGTGTACAATTTCTGGCATGAGACATATAACCCCAGGTCTTCTGTGTTTCTCCTGGCAGTGCTCGTGGCAAATTAATAATTGACAAGAAGCGAGGAAAACATATATGTACTAGTGCAAGTGGTGAGAAAAATTTTCCCATACTAGTCAGTCGCCGCTAGTACTTCAGTCGCTGCTAGTATTTCCCCTCAAGATAGGACTCAAGCTCCCTATGCATCACATTCCCACGGCAGAAGCCCTAGCAGTAGTTATCACTCATTTGTAACTGCCCAAATGCATGTTATCAATAATTTTGTAATGCCTTGTCGTCGTAGCTTTATTTATAGGCCCATGTATTGCATTTAACACATAAATGCATTTAATTTAGATCACATAAATGCACAAGAAGTATATAGATATATAAAAGATTGGCACATCCTCAACCAATTGTTTGTTGTATCGAACTTTGGTTTTAGATGAGGATCGAGAACTTTTTAGATGCACGATGCTACATGCATGATGAAAGATTTGCCAAACAGATGACTAGGAAACTACAAACTATATTCTGGTTAGTAAACAAATTGAGTTCTGTTCAAGATTTATTTTTCTCATACTTGTTGTTACATGCATGAACTAGATGACTAGGGTGGAGAAACCCATACTTGTTGTTCTATTTCTGTCGCAACAGATGACTAGGAAACTACAAACTATATTCTGGTTTTATCTGCATTCGATTGTTTTTGGTTGCCTTGTCTAGATGATTACCTGAATGTGCTCTACTATAGTTAATGGTGGCTGCCTTGCAAGAAGTAGCCTTTCATTAGTAGACGGGACCGACGTGTCAGAGATGTCGCTGAGGCAGCAGGCAGCGGCTGCCACGTTGTACACAGCGCGGGTAAGTGCAGCATGTTGGTGGGAGCCCCCATGCAGTTGTCGCGGATCCTCCATCTCGATTGTCCTTCCCCGTCTCTAGCTTGCCGGGGTTGGAGTCGACGTTGGTCTGCCCTGCCTTGAGGTGCTCAACCTTCTACTGGAAGTAACCACAACCACCTCCTAATCGCGGATCCGGGGGATTTTGGTCACCCGCGGGGGTGACGAGGAAGAGCGAGAGCAGTTCGGGAGGGGCCTCGATCAGGGTCTCCATCTTCTTGGTTAACAATGGGAATATTGAAAACAGTTTAGCCCAGTAACCCCAATTGCGTCTGCAATTCGAACTTGACTCAAACAAGTGACAGTGTCCCACAAAATTTATTAGTTGCAACTTGCAAATGCCTCCGATCAAATGCCTTCCTTCCTCGCCTGTATATATGGGAAACAGCCCATTGATTCAACGATCCCCAGATCGTCCTATACAAACAGTGTTATAGCTAGATAATTATAACAAGCAGGCAACAAAGAATTTATCAGGAACTAGCTAAACCGACAAAGAAGCTGGAAAGCAGGCAGGCAAGCATGTAACAGGAACTGCTAAACGAACAAAGAATTTAACGAGAATTCTACTCCTAGTCTGGTCTCCAATTCATCACCCAGAATCTAAGACTTAAGCTCCTGATGCATCACATTCCCATGGCAGGAGCCCCGGGAATAGGTATCATTGATTTTTAACTGCACAAATACTACTTATTTTTCCATAATTTTGATTTGGACATGCCACTTCGCTGTTGATTTATTTATGGTGGCATGTCTTGTATTGATCGTTTGTGTTTTTATTGTCTCACCCACCAAATAGCAACATTTAATTTAGAGCCCATATATATTCAACAAGTATTCTAGCTATATAAAAACAACGTTAGCATGTCTCTCGAACAAATTATTTGTTGGATCGATAGAACTCTTGTTTTAGACAACCAGAACATGTTAGATATTGCACGATGCTACATGCATGATGAAAGATCTGCCAAGCACAATGAACTTACAGGAGACGTGGCCATGCTGATGCTGCAAGTACTAGTTAAGACTATCAGTTCACTAAATAGATTTAAATAAACAACTAGTTAAATACTAAGTTGCAACTCCTTTGAGGATTATAACCCTATCCTAGATAGTTTCTCCACCCACCTCCAGTCTAGATCCGGCAGTGGGGAGAGCATGCCCGGTAGTGGGAGAACAGGGCCCAAGGTCCGGCAGCCATAGACACGGCAAAGAGGGCAGCGCCTGTGGATCCAAGCGTGGATAGCATGAATCGGGTTGACAGGCCTGTGGATGGGCTGGACGGCCTTATCCATGGACCTTTTTTTTGATTGATTCTTGCAGAAGGGTACCGTGTAGAACCGTGAAGATGTTGATTTTTGCAAACGGGCATAGTGTCCACTTGTGAAAATGACAATTAATGCAGGATTTTCATAGCAGGGGATGGTTTGCCTGCTTGGAAAACTGTCTTTGCCCGCCTGCTTAAAGAATAGTCTACAAGTGATAGGCCATCCATAAAGTATTTTCTTTAGAATATATTCATAAAGTTTTCATAAGTAGCAAAAATATGGGAGAGTGCCAAAATAGGTTGGCCAGTTCTGTTGAAATGATGGACTATTTTCTTGCTAATCAAATCATTGAATGGACGCGGTCTCATATGTATGCCAAAGGTTTCAGGATGCTCCAAGCTGTACTGGTCTCCTTGTTAACCAT
Organism: Hyparrhenia diplandra; assembly: GCA_015847255.1. Lineage (NCBI taxonomy): Eukaryota > Viridiplantae > Streptophyta > Magnoliopsida > Poales > Poaceae > Hyparrhenia > Hyparrhenia diplandra. Next base: position 47,112 of record JADLZK010007794.1, on the reverse strand, counting down.
TCGGCTAAAAAAAATCAACACTATCAGAAAAAATGTGTATCAAATCAACTCAGGACCATTGTAATCTGGAAGGGCCACGAGACGAAGACGCATGTGTGCAGCAAAGCACAAATCACTCTGTTGCCTGGTGTCCCTGGATGTAAAACTCCCGATGTATCCAATGCCCACTAAAAGAATCCTTTTGTGTCTGGGGTTGCCACTGAATTCCCATCGCCATCCTATATTCTCGTGCTCATCAGCACCTTTGTTATTTGTGATACTATTATCTCTGTTGAACCAGGCTAACTATGTATCTATAGGCGTAGGAAGTAAGCTATGGATCCAGGCTCTCATTTATTCCACAGGCCACTACATAGACCACGTTGCTTATGAAGCACATTAGTAGGATGGTCACTATATAACCTCTAGCTAGTGTATCTACATTTTTAATGTAAGAAGCAAGTATTATAGAACTCAGAATGCGTGGGAATATGTATATGGTGCACGGAATACATGAAGGGCTTCTAAACACTAGTTATTAGCATGACTTATAGTTTAGTAAAAATTGGAGGAATTTTGAATTTTAAATATCACCAATAAAAGTTAGTTGTGAAAGTTTTATTTTATTTTTTTGAAAAGGTAGGGGTACACAATTTTTTAAGATTTTTATTCTAGGAGGTTACTAAAGGTTATTTGCATAAATCACCTAAGTGTGCACGATTAGATGCTTATTTATGAGATTTCATTATTTAGTTTTATTTTAATTTTAATTACCATTGATCAAATACAATACAAAGCCCAATAAATATATGTGGACCCCATTGCAGTTTGAATAGGTGAAGATTGACTATAATCATTAAATGACTTTGGAGCTCTGTTCGCAAATCCTGAAAATCCTTTTCCATTTTTGTCAATATTTTTTCCTGCTTCAAGGAGTAACCATTTGAGGTCTGCTGATCAAGAGTCATGCACGTGTATATTCAAGATTCAAGTTGTGAACTTTCCAAAAATATTTAATTTGGGTCATCAAAATCTGTTGTTTTTTTTTCTTTGTTCTCTTATTTCTTTCCCTTTGGTAGAGATTCTTGCTATCAGTGCTACGCAATAGGGAAGTCCAATTTGTATTTTGATCAAATTGAAAACCTCTGGTTTGGTTTGTCAAAAAAAAAAAAAAAAAAAAAGTGCTCGCACAAAATAGCTTTTTGGACCTTGAGGGCGCGGGAACTTTAAACTGCATTTTGTATGGTTTGATTGTGAATTTGTCTGTCAATTACTACAAAATAAACCAAACTCCTGGAAGTCGTGTTTGTTAATTAGGATAGAAAAGAGAATCCGAATCTAATAAGGATTTCCTAGTTTCTTTAGGAGTCAAGTCCCATGATGAGAATAATAAATAAAAGGGAGAAGTAATTGATCAAATCAAAATAATACAAGGAGCGAAAGCTCCTACTCTCTCTCTCTCTCTCACTCACGCAGCCATGGCCCTAGACGCCTCCTCCTGCACCGCATCACTGATCACGCCACCCGAGCCACCATGCCCGTGCAGCTGCCCTAGCCACCACTGCCGCCCACGCCGCTGTTGAGTTCAATCTTTTGTAATCATGTCGTGCCAAACATGTAATAGGTGCATTAGTGAGTCATGTTGAGACTTGATCATGTTTATGTAACTGCGTAGAATAGAGGGTGACGTGGAGACTTCCCACGGCACGCCTTGACCGCATCCTAAGGCCAGGCGCTGCCACATCGTGTACGCCGTGCATGTCGCATGGCCTCAACCGCAAATGACGGTGCATCGTGCAGCTACTCGGTGTGGCGGGGCGATTGGAGGCCATGATAAGGACCAGGAATATGCGTCAGTAAAGCTGCGCTCATTGCAGTGAATCCGCTGTCTCTCTCTCTCGCTCTCTCCGCAACCTCGCCACCGTTAAGGTTTTAGTCGCCGCCATCACCATCCACAGGGGCCGATGTCGCCGGGCTCCTCGCTGGAGCCATGGTTCCATCATTCTGGTATTAGATCCAGTGCATGTTCTATAGCGGCTCCGTGAGCCCACCATCGTTGCCGCTGAAGAAGAAGTTCGTGATCCCCCACCGGTCACCGCCGGAGAATAAGATGGGAGACAGACCGAGCAACCATGGCGTCAAGGAGTCCACGCTCATGTGGCTGATGCTGTCACGGGGCAATTACACCGAGTGGGTCATGATGAGACAGTACAACTATGACGCGTTGGAGATCTTGGAGGTCATCGACCCAGGTACCAATCCCATAAGAGCACATGATTGTCAAGCCTGAGTTCGTTGATGCGCTCGGTGCCGAAGGAGATGTCGCGGATGCGCGGCAGAAAGACGACGGTGAAGGAGGGTTGGGAGGCGGTGAAGAAGATGCGTGTGGGCGCCGATCGGATGAAGGAGGTGAATGCCCAGAGGCTCTTGAAGGAGTTCAAGAACATAGGGTTCAAGGATGGGGAGTCCGTGGATGAGTTTGTGATGAGAATCACAAATCTCGTCAGCAATCTCAAGACCTTGGGGGAAGACATTGAAGATGTGTGCGTCGTCAAGAAGTTCTTGCGTGCAGTGCCGACGCAGTTCACCCAGGTCGTGGTTTCCATCAAGATGTTCCAAGACCTCAAGAAGCTGTCGGTTGATGATCTGGTTGGGCTGCTGAGGATCGGTTTGATGACATGATCGACCAGATCGTGGACAAGGCGGGTCGACTCCTCCTCGCTGAGGATGAATGGCTGGAGAAGCATAAGCATCGTTTCCACTCCGGGAACAAGCCTGGAGGGAGCGGTGCTGGTGGCGGTTCCTCGAAGGGCAAGGCGGTGGCGCGCTCATCGGCGGATGGTGGTGTCTTCTATTATTCCTCTATGTAGAACTGCTCAAGCCCCTTGCAGGAACAAGCTATGGAAGCAGCCTTGGTCTCTCAAGATACATCTTCCACGTCGCTTCTGAATCTAAAACTCCTGATGTATCCCATTCCGACTAAAAGAATCCTTTTGTGGCATCGCCACTGATCCCCATTGCCATGCTCGATTCTCATTGTCACCAACATCTTCTTTATTTGGGATACTATTGTCTCTATCGATTCCGAAAGCAAGTCATGTCATGTACACCTCCCTTCAATGAGTGTGCAGACAGACAGTTAGATACATAGGCGTAGGAAGTAATCTGAGAACTTAGGCTCTCATTTATTCAAAGAGTGTGCAGACACCTCACCAAGCTACTAGCTAGTCAGATTACATTCAGAGCACGTTGCTACAAGAATGGTTTATAACCCCATCTACATTTCAGGATGGAGGGAGTATTACATAACTCAGAAGTTGTGAGAATACGCATTTGGTACCTGGAATACACGAGGGCCCGGCCAGTTTGCAACACTAGTTTTCTTAGCCTCACTTAAAGTTGACTAAAAATGGATGAACATAGAATTTTAAATACCACTGGCAATAAAAGATGGTGGTAATAGTTTTGTTTTATTTTATTTTTTATACAGTTAGAGGTATGTAATTTTGTTAAGATTTCTATACCAACAGACTACTAAAGGTTATTTTCATAAAACGCCAAAGTGCATGGCTATATGCAAATTTTTGTGTTTTATTATTATTTTTTGAATTTATCCATGTGGCGCCACTGCTGCTTGAATTGGTGAAGATTGATTTTCATCAATAAATGACTATGGAGTTTGGTTTAGAAATCCTCAATATGCCCGTCCATTCATGTCAGTAGTTCTGCTTCCAGCATGCGCACATTGGTCAAGAGTGAGACTACAAAGATAGAATGCCAATTCCTCTCTGCAGAGCTGCTCAACCTCCTGGATATCGGATCATTCACTACATTCTGTACGTGCTCATCTTCTTGCTACATACACTTGATGAACTGCTCTTTTCTTATGCGAAGTTGCTGCCCCTCTCATGCCCTGAGCGAAGGAAGTATTGTAAGCTTCATATCTAGTCCGGGTCATGCTAATTGTGATGCTGCTGCTCAAGTCATGCATGACTATTCGATGCTTGGCAGATGTGTGCAGCACACAGTGCAAAGCCTCTTGCACAAGCAAGCTTCAGTGTATCTTCTGAGTCAAAAACTCATGATGTATCCCATGCCCACTACAAAGTTTTCTGCGTTTTCTTCATTGGATAACTCAACCAAATTCCCACTCTCGCAATTCCAGCAAAGCTAGCATGCGCACATTGGTCAGTGCTGGCACGGTGGCAGGCTCAGTAACGATTTCCAATGGTCACTTCACTTCTGATGCATCCCATTGCCATTCCTATTAATAGAAAACTCTCCAATGGTCACCATTTAATTCCTACGTCAGCCCATCCAAGTCACAGCCCTTTCCTGTTTCAGATCGCATAGTCCATTGTCCATTACATAAGTGTGATGTGGTGTCTGAATTATAGTTTTTCTTGCGTGTTTGCACTTTGCACCGGCTAGCTTTATATAAAGTGCTACCGTACCCTTGAGGGTGTGTAAAGACTAAAGCGCGCTCAAATATTCCTGGAATATGATTGTTTGCCTTACCTACTTTTACCTAGCTAGGCTATAAATGGTATTGGACTGTTTTTTTTATTTGACATCTTAAATAATAGAAGTCTTATTTCCAATGTCACATCATGTTCGTATGGGTTTGAATCCCTAACTCGATACAGGTGATCACATATTTGGCTAGTTGATAGTTAAATATTACTCCATCCACAAATAAGTGCATTTCTCTAACTTTCACTATTCTTGTTTGACCATTCATCTTATTCCAAAAAAAATTAATAAATACTACTTATTTTTAATGGCTTAATTTATCATTACAGATAGTTTTAGAATGATTTTTTATTTTATTATTTACATGATAAATTAAATAATACGAATGGTCAAACAAGAATGGTAAAATTCAAAGAAGCGCACTTATTTGTTTGTGGATCTGAGGGAGTACGTGGTACGCACCAGGAATATATATGTACAAACTACATGAGAATGGCAAAGCTGGTGAACAACACTACAAAGAGATAGGCACGAATGCCCATCCACTACAACACAAACCCCTCTTTTCCAACGCATACGTTACAACATATGATTTATGCCTGACTTTGCATTGGTGGGTAGAATGAAGTACACCTGGCCCGAGAAATTCAAGGAATCTCATAACTATTTTTTTCTCGAACATAAAGGAGAACTGCATATCATTACATTAAGAGAAGAAGAGTTACGCTACAAGAGTCAAACAACACACACAGTCCAACAAACGCCACAGGGTGTCATAGGACTAAACACGCACCCACAGTTACAACAACATGACCAATTGCATGAACAATATATCTTTGCATGACGACATTGATATATATGTCGCTAGCAAAAGGACCCTTTTTTACTGAACCTGGAAATGTATCAGTTTGATAATATTTTTCCTGTACCAAATATAGGTAGCATATATCTTGCAAGGGAAAAAAAGTCCTGAAAATTCTTATAAAGTACAGCACCATTCGAGGTTCTAATGATTTTAACTTTCAAACCACCAGCAGTTTTGTTTTAGTAAATAATGTTGAGGCTGCGTTTGGTGACTGTTCTGCATTAAAATCAATGCCTCTCTCCACAAGCAATATTTTCAACAGTTGTGTCAATCTGCTCAACCAGATTTAGATGCAACTTAAAATTGCTCATGTATGAAGTTTGGAGTTCTGGGAAAACTGAGTTAATCATTTAATTAAAGCATATCATATGCTGACTAACCTCTGTACACATTAATTGTCTGTTTGGTGCCATTCAAATTGCTTCTTCCACCTATTTCGAGGTTTCTCGTATCTCCACTTTTAATCAAAAACTCCCGACGTATCCCATCCCCACATGGAATATTTTCATGGGCTCAGTATGGTAACCATTGCCAGCTATATATGATGCTATTTGACCCACACTCATCAACCACGTCAATTCCCGGGATTTATCTGACGACCACCACTCTACCCTAAAGGAGGCGGGAATTTTTATTTCCTTGGATTCCTAGAGACTTGGACGCTACTGCACCAGGAGCCTAAAGGGCCAAGTTATGTTACCCTTTTTATATAATGGTTGTAGCTTTACGAAGGAAAGCTACACCCATGAGGGTATAGTCATGCGTAGTAAATAACTGACCATTTAATTTACACAACCATTGATTCAGCTACCAGGTATGTAGGTGTATTATATAAAGTAAAATACACTTGAGGTCCCTACACTTAACTACGCATAGCAAAAACAAGAGACACTGCAAGAATGTATATTTGTACTTCCGGTAAAATCAAGAGTCATGTTTAGATCCAAGAATCAAGTTGTGAACTTACAATAGAGATTTTTGGGTCCATCAAAATGTCATGTGCAGATTATTTCTTCTCTTCTTTCTTTGGAGGGATTCTAGCTTGCTAGGATAAGTGGTGCAGTCTTTGAGTTAGTGTTTTTTTGAACAGTTCCTACGTGAAAAAGTTGGCAAACATTTGAATTTTTTTTCAGATGAAGGAAATTTCCAGTTCAGCCTCCATATTCACAAGGGGATATATATAGCCAAAACGTTACTAGAGTTCTTAGACTCTAAACCCTTAGACGAGGGATCACACACTAAACCCTCATATGAGGGATTATACAAAACAAGAAAATGGCTAACAAACAAAGCAAGAAAACTAAAGACTAAGCTTCAATCTTCTTCTTCACTCCAACTTGCTCAACTACGCGCAACCACCAATCCATCACATCGCTCGTCTACTTAGAAACTTGATGCTCGGGTCACCTATTGCATGTCAAACCTCTTCGTCCCACCACGCTGAAGATATTCATCCATGAACCTATAGGTGCCAGATCCGACCGCTAGGGCACCAGATCTAGCTGCCCAGGCCTGGATGGACCCATGTCGTTCCCACCGGGGACACCTTGCGAGGAAAGGGTGGCAGGGAAGAATAAGAAGAAGAGGAGCAACGTGTGGGAGGCAACAAGTGGCACTACCCGGTCTTGAATCTGGCCGATTAGAGCCGGAACCCGGAGTGCCAAACGGGGCCGCACACCGCGAGCAGTGGCGCAACTCTGCTCCGAAAGCACGAAGCTCACCCAATGGAGCTGTTCATCGGCCGCCGCACCTGCCTCACCATGAAGGTGGCCATGAGTGCACGGTGACAAACGCTGCACCCCTATCTGCTGGATCCGGGACAGGACCGCCGGATCTGTCTTGGGAGGGCATGGATCCACCGCCCGAGGGTCATCTCTGGTCGTCCCTTGCGACCTTGCTCGCAGGTCAGACATGGAGGGGAGGGGGGGGGGGTGGATGGGAGGGGAAACCGCGGTGGCTGCCTTTTTAGCGGCCCACAGCTGGCTGGCGCCGCCACAAGCCAGGGAAGCAACAGCGGTGGTGAATTTTTATTTGAAAATATTTTTCTTGGTCTTTATGTTTCTAGCTATGATTACTTCTATACAAAATAAGCAAGCTAGTGAATGTTGTCATTTGGTTTGTACACTAGATGAGTTGATAGAAGGTTTCTGAACTAAATGACATAAGTCAATTATTTTATCTCAAGGCACGCAACGTCGTTAAAGGTGCAGCTTGAATATCGTACTTAACAGACTGCAGGTCTTGCACGTTCACGGAACAAAAAATCTCAACCTTAAAATTCCAGGAAAGCTAACCAACATGCACAACGTTGCCGCTGGCACAGACGAGTGTAGAGCAATTTGATCTTTTACTGTGAATGTATGCTATTACGATTATTAGGCATCTCTTGGTCACAGTCATGAATTCTTCGTGTCCAGCCCATCCTACTCATCATGCTCTCTCAGGTCTCAGACAAGTCATTGCAAATATGTGCTGTCTAGAATCTGGACTACGTATTATTTTATTTTTCTTGGATTTCCACTCTGCACATTGGTTACCACTCACACTCAGGATGGCATAACTCCATATTTAACTGCTGATGGATCCCATTCCAATCCCTATAGTGGTCACCAATGAATTCCTATACATGTCAGCCCATCTGCCCATGTTTGAGTTATAATATAGTTGTTTCTCTTGTGTGGTCCTACTTTGCAGCATTATGAAATCATAATTACATTATGAAATCATAATTACATTATGTCAGGAGGTGAAGTAGCGCTCGGTGGATCTTGGTGATGTGGGTGCTAGCTTGGTTTAGAATACATCATGGAAGATTGTTGCACTTGCATTTCTAGCTTGAGAGATTGTGTTCAGATCATGCTGGAATCAGCAAAATCCGTGCCATGGAAATGAGAGAATCATAGCTGAGTGCATAATCAGGAATATGCTATGAATGAATACCTGCATTGCTGTGTGGCCTAGTTGACAGTTGTGGTAATTGCACCTATACTAGTCTAGTTGTTGCAGTCCAGATGCAATTACTCTAAATTATTTCATCTTTTTCTCGCTTGCGAACAAGAGAACACGCCTCGCAGAAGATTGGAGCATTGCGGGGGAAACTACAAACTAGATATATTCAGAACAGATCATTTCATCAACCAGTCATACACTCATACTATTGCCAGACATATAGGAAACAGAAGATGCACAGTGCTAAGTGATTAAATTTGATCATCAATATTGAAATTGTTGACCAATACCATGATGGAATATTTCTCTGATCCTATATATTAGCATAGTGCGCTATTTTGTTCATAGTTTTTCAGCTATCGCTGGCCAAGAGAACAAAAATCTCACACCGTGGGACCATGCACAAATGACATGGGGGCCTTGCAGGCGTGAAGATGACAAAAATGGACAGATCAGCCGAGGCTCAACCTCCTGATGTATGATGTATCACATTCCCAACAGGAATGAACCTCACAATAACTTCCTTTGATTTAACTACCTACTGCCATTCCACCACGATATATTTCAGCATACTAATATAAATCATCCCTCCGAGTTTTATCATATAAACCATTGCACACAAAAAAACATTTTTTTTTTCTTTGGGTGTTGCTACAATCATATAAACCATTGCTACAATTTAACTACCTTTATAGGAGAATCCATGTCTTAGGGTACTCTCACCATTCTATAACTATTTTCATATAAAAAAACGATTCTATAAGTATTGCCACGCTATAAATGATGCTATTCGACTCAATCGTCGCCAACGTTGTTCACAGGATTATTTAGCTGACAAGCGCCACTCTTACTAAAAGAGTGGCTACAGCGCGCCAAGGAGGCAAGTGATCTTACTACAAGGCCAGGCACGCGTAGTGAATAATTCGGCATTTACTTTACATATAGATTCACCTATATGGTATGTACGTACATATATATACAGTGAAATACACTAGGGGTCCCTACACTTATCTAAGTAAGGGCAACAGAGGCTGCAATTTTGTATGTTTATACTCCAGGTAAAATCGAGAGCTATGTGTATATTCAAGATTCAAGTTGTGAATTTCGATAAAAATTCTGGGTCATCAAATTTCTTGTGCGGTTTCTATGTTTTCTTTTTTCTTTCCCTGGTAGAGATTCTTGCTCGCTAGGATGAGTGATGCAGTGTCCCAACGGGTGGGTTTTGGGCCTTGTTTCTACTTAAAAAACTGGATCGGCACTTTTATCGCTCTGTATAATGAAAATTGTGGCAAAGCATTTTCTGTCCCTTCGTATGAAAAATTGCTCGCACTGTGTTCCTTGCTATGATATTTTTCTGTACAAATGGTGCAGGGAACGGAGTTATTTTGGTCTGTCCACAAGACAAGTAGGAGAAGCTCTCTAAACCGACCACAAGGCTTCGCTCAACTCTTGTAAGAGAAATTTTACAGTGCATGAAAAAATTAGAGTTATAAAATAAGAATCAATGCATAAGAAATTAAGTTGTGGGCCGGAACCTAAACTAATAACCCAGGCCACAACACGGGGCTAGCACGGACTATATATCCTTAGCCAACTCACATCAAAAAACTTATATCCGATCTGAGATGTGGACTGCACACAATTTCAACCTCAACAACAAGGAGCTATATCGATGGTCAGCTATCTGGCCTCCACAACAAGAAACTATATATACCGACCTTATAGTTTCACTGCTGATATAATTCATTAAACAAAGAGGTAAGTGGATACAAATTGGTAAAAGATAAGATGCAATAAAATAAAATTGGCTGTCAAACACGATGTTACAATTGATCTCCAGCCTATTGTAGGATTCAAATTATCTTTCAAATTCCTACAAAACGTTGGAATGAAGTTAAGTCGAGTTGATTCCATGTTACTCAGGACGAGCACAATTTGATGCTATAAAACATTTTCTGTTGTCTATAACCCAGAGGGAAGGAAACCGGTTAAGTCTGGTCCACGCATGCTGATTTTGACGATGCTCGAGTCACTGCTAAACTCTTCCAGTCTAATCTCGAAGGACAATCAAACACATATGTGTTCAGCGTACTGCAAAGCCCCTTACACAAACAAGCTGCCAAATTTTCCTTGGTCCCTCAACAAAAGAATCAAGTACCATCGCCCATTCGACATCTGAATCTAAAACTTCCGATGTATCCCATCCCCACTAAAAGAATTCTTTCATGGCTGGGTTGGCTCAGAATTTGCATTGCCATGCTATATTCTCGTGCTCATGCACATCTTGATTATTTGGGATGCTATGTCTGCGTTGAACAATGAAGCAAAGTGATTTCACATACACTCCCCTTCAAAGAGTGTGCACCCAGATAGCTACATATAGGCGTAAGAAGTAATATGAGACTTCATGCTCTCATTTATTCACCAAACTACTAGGCAATAAAATGCATAGTTAATGTTTACTACTATGTACATGGTGGGATACGGTTCTGTCAGGATAAAAGATAGCACTAAATTGATAGGGCCTGTCGTACTGATAGGTCTTCACAAACCTAATGATAGTTTGTTTCCCAGAACGAAAGCACATGCATTTCTGTGTTTCTGACAACTCAAGAATTACTTGCGATCTTGTGCAGCTGCAACCTCAAGAACTGCCTTGGGTTCTTGCCCTGCCTTCATCAGTAAGTATCACGTTTAACTATTGCTTTTATATGCTTGTCTGTTTAATGCTCAACAACATAGCTATGATAATCAAGAGTAGCAACTTTCCTCCCAAAGAAAAAGTAGAATTTTTATTTTTATTTTTTGAGTTTCCAAGCCAAAATACATATATGACATTTTGCAACAATGACTGAGATCATGTAACAATGGAAGATTTGAAGGCTCAACTCACTTGAGGCAATGAGTTGTTCTTCTTCGAGGCTCATTTCTACAAAGGCACATATCAATAACGCGACCAGCAATTCACAGAGGCCACATGACATATAGAGCATAGGGCTGCTGCTGCCTTTTTTTTAATGAAGCTGCTGCTGCCTGTGACTTGACATTGGTGCGCCCTAGTGTCCGACATGCATGTTGTGGACATGTATTGTTGCTCTTGGATGCTGACCTCCATAACGGTGTAGTGTTACACTGAACACTGGTGCTGCTCGAGGAAAGAAGCTAGCGTAAGTAATCTCGTCCAATTTTAGGCATGAGCGGCATATCAAACAACAATGCAGTAGGTTTCGATAAAGGTAAAGTGTGCATTGCTGTTGCAAATAAAGAAATTATGAAAATATAGCCAGCACAGTTCCACATACATTAGGATGTGTAAATTGTGTAGCAAGAGAAGGGAAGGCTTGGTCTCTTTGATTTATTATTTCAGCTCACATAGTTGTTTCCACTGCATATAACGAAGCCTTACCAGCCATCCTTGTCAGTGTTTCCCTTGCCCTTGGACAACCAACGCAAGAACCACTCTGTACGTCTTTCCCTTGCCCTTGGACAACCATCCCAAGAACCACTCTGTACGTGGAGTGATTGCAGGGGAAACTAGAAACAATTGCTAGACAAAGAGAAAATGGAAGATACAAAGTGCTACACGGATAACTGTAGTTGCTTTGGTTGAAGGCGTAATCCCAGGTCTTCTGTGTTGCTTTCCAGCGAGATGGAACCCAAATTCCCAGGCAAGAAATTCCAACACAGAATTCCTAGTGTCAGCCCATCATACTCATCACCCTCTCCGGTTTTAGAATTCTAGGTGTGGTTTCTGAATTATTGTTTTTCTTGCATGTATGTTTCAAATTTGCACAAAGAAGGAAAATGGTGCGCAGCTAGATGTTGCTGTCCTCGAAATGCTGCTGCTATATATGGGGCTAGTTTAGCCCTTGAGGTCGTGTAAAGGCGAAAAGGCCCTCGAGTGTACTGGAATATAATTATTGGGTCAAGGCAAGATGTAGTTTAGACAATGGGTGTTTTCGTTACCTAGGCTATAAATAAGATAGCATTGCATATGATTTAATATCTGAGAAAATCAAACCGTTCTTTGCAATGTCTCGTTTTACATGTTAACCCCTCACGCTACTGAATAAGTTGCTTGGTCAATATTTAAATCATGTAGTCCTCTTCCTCTCAAGAAGCTAGGTCATGCGAGAATTCTCATCCCAACATCATCTTCACATGGGTTTGAGTACATGATAATGGCTAAGCAGGTGAACAACACTATGAAGTGGTAGACACCACACCTATCATCGCAGAGTCAGCAGATTAGGTGATAGAGACATGCAAGGCCAATAGCACTGACCAAAACCGTCCTCCATGGCACCATCGTCTAACCCAGATTTGGCTAGATGTGGGTGCTATATTGCTTGTATCAGATCATACATGATCTTGATCGTTGCATAGTCAAATCGAAGAAGGGGAGATCGGGTAGAGCACATGCTGAATTGAGGTTATCCTGTATAGTATCCCCTAATTATTTTTTCTTGGATCTTGCAACTAAATTTACGTGCCAGCCAAGCTGAACTGAGGTGAAATCCAAGCAAAGGCCAAAACAGATGAGCATGCTAGGAATACCATGCGGCCCTTGGCTGCACGACGACCGAACAGGCACCAGTTTCCTACATCCTTAACCAAATTAAAAAGTTTACATGTTTGGGGTAATTCACACCTACTAGCCTAGTTGTTATACCGTGGATGCAATTTACTCATATTAATCATTGATCTCAATCGTTGTGTGAAGAGATCATATCACTGTTTCCTCTTTTTGGAACAAGGGAACTCGATCTGGACGTGGAGTGCACAGTGCTACTTATCGATCAAGGAACACACATTGCTAGCACGGAGTGTCCTTGAAAAGCTGGATCAACTGCTGATGCATCCCTGTCTCAACCCTATTATTGGACATCTCATTGAATGGTCACAGTTGAATTCCTAGCGTCAGTCCATCATACTCTCGTTGCCCTCTTTTGTTTCAGAGTGTTGTCTGTGAATTATAGTTTTTCATGAAGCAAATGTGGTTTCGCAGTCCATGAAATGGTGCAGTTAAATACACAGAGTGTTACCCTTGGCCTTGAGGCCGTGTATAGGCCAAATTAAGGCCGTCAAATATTCCAAGAATATGATTGTTGAGTCGAATTGAAAGCACAACCATTCACAAACATTCATTCCTTGTCAGGAAGTGAAATGATATAGTACCATACACATCAAATCGTAGCTTGATTGTGGCTATTGTGATTGTAGCTGATTTTCTAGACGGACACAAGCTCATAATACTGTAATTTGGATCAATTAGGACTAGGTATTAATTGAAGCTAAAAATTAGCCTAGATTAACTAGTGTTAGCTATAGCTAGTTGACTAGCAGCTAGGTATAGGTTTGGCAAAAACTGATCACACCTATTTGCCCCTCTGTTTGGATGAGCTAGGGCCAAAAATTAGTTGGTTAACAATTATCCCTTTAGATGCATCCAAATAAGCGCTTACATGGAGCTATCAACCTAGGTTTTGTGTTCATGCATACTCGGACAGATTCCATGAATAAAGTAATAATTGGTAACATTACCACGCCATCAGTAACTAGTCTCAAATGGCATTATCATTCTAAAAGCATTGTCTCTATAAATAAAGTAATAAAACTGTAATTAATTGTAACTTCGTCAAACAACGGACGATGTAGTCTACAGTGTAATAATCGATAACATTTAGCACGTCATCAGTGGCGGATCTAGGATGAGGACAAATTAGCTGGATGCCAAATAACCTACCTTAACCAATAATCCCTTGATCCCTGGTCATGTATATGGCCAGGTACGCATCTATTGCACCTTGCTCTCTTTACTGCCATATAGTTGGATTCTTGTAAGGGCCTTCAAATCTTCAGGAGATGTTGCAGCCTGAGATTTTGGCTCATTGGTTTCAAATTTAGTGCAGCTCCAAACTTCAAGGCCTGTGCCTGGATCAACAATGATCAAACCGAATGAGTCATTTTGTAGGTTCATCCAACGGTGTGAACAAATTATTTGTTTCAAGCTCCATTGAATTTTCTATCTATCCTTTGATAGATAAGGTAATACCATAGACTTGACATACATTGTTCGACATGTGCTAAATGGCCGCAAGGTAGAATGACTGGACCAATGATTGTAACAGATCATACAAGATTGTTGCATATTCAAATCGAAGTTGAGATCGGATAGAGCACATGCTGAAATCAACCAGCCACACCGACTTGCAAGACAATCTGAAAAGATCAATTGGAAACCAAGCTAAAGTGAAAACAGATGAAATACCACTGCCATTTTGGCAGCTTAATGAGCGAACATGGACAGGTCTGCTAGATTGTTCAATGCATTTTACATATAGTTGGGGGTAATATGCACCTACTACCCTAGTTGTTGCACCCCTGGATGAAATTTACTCATATCGGTTGACCTCATCTCCCTGAAGTGAACTCTTTTTCGAACAAGTGAACTCTTTATACTAAGTAATTGCATGCAGGGGAAACTGCAAACATTTACATCCCACTGGTTCACAGTTTTCTAACTTGATCAACCCCAGCGCGTACTTGCAGTCAAGGTCGCACTCAAACTTGAACTGCTGATGAATCCCATTCCTATTTGATTTTCCATTGAACTCCTATGCGGTGTCTGAATTATATAATTTTTCTTGTGGGTTTCCACTTTGCACCAGGAAGCCGCGCAGCTATATATAGATTGTTACCCCTGAGGCGGTGTAAAGGCCAAAAGGACGTCAAACATTAATTTCTGGAATATGATTGTTGACTGCGGAGCATGATGGAGTCTAGACTATGGTTTATGGTTTTCTTGCGCTTCTACTTTGCACCAAGAAGCAACTGTGATTCTGCTGCCCTCAAAATTGTGCCGCTATATATAGAGCCCCATGTGAAGGCTGAAAGGACGTCCAATAGGACATCCTTTAGACTATGGGCATTCACCTTACATGCCTCGCCTATAAATAGGACAGCATTGTACATGATTTCACATATGAGAAAATCAACTCAGATGCGTTTGGTTTGAGGAATCAAACAATTCTATATTTAGTGGAATGGCTCCATTCGACATATACTAGAACTAATACCTACTAGCTAATGAGAAATGTGGGGGAAAAATTGGGTATGGGACTGCCGTACCGTGCTGCCGGTACGAACCCCCACGTGACCTCTTCTCATTGGCTCGCGAATCCGAGGCCGCACGTCCCCTTCCGTCATGCGTCGCGGCCGCTAGCAGCGCATGCCCGCTCGGCTCGTCCAGGTAGACATTCGATCTGAATTTCAAGCCACGCATGAGCGCTCGATGGGTTTGAGGCCACGCGGCAGACATCGAGAGGGGGTCGTATGGAAGGCTTCGTACGGCAGGGCCCCAACCCAGTATTTTCTGAAATGTGGCGATGATGCATCAACCTATTCCATTCCAAGAACAAAAAAAAGAGGAGAATATAATGGACTAACCCATTCACTAAAATTTGGAACATTTTAAAATATTAAATTTCACCAATAAAAATTGGTGGTAGTAGTACTATTTTAACTTTTTATGTGGGAATAGAGCTTCTCTATTCTCCTCTGAGCCTTCGTCAGCTTCGTCCTTGAGGGCTTGGAACGCGCCGGTTCTCTCACATCATCGCACCTAGACCCTCAAGATGAGGCTCCAATCTGTTATATAGAAATACTATAAATCTATTTCTTGTTTGCAGCCAGAGCTGTAGTTGCTGCAGAAATCTGCAGAGAGCACACTCATTATTCAGTAATGTCACACTCGATTATTTTCCTAGTCTAGGCATGCACTGATTGACAAATACGAGAAACTTGGGACTTAACTCGTAGCGCATCATCTGATTGCATACATGTACCCGGTCATGAACATAGACGGGGAAAGAGTGAACTAGAGTTTCTAAAGTATCACAACAATTGATATGCCCTCCATCATCGCAAAAGTTCTAAATCATGACCATGGCCCTATTGTTAATGCCAGCAGAGCATGTCCAGCTGATTTGCCTTTTTTTCACAAAAAAATCACATATTCACTCCATCCTTCCATGAAAAGACAAACAGAGGCCGAATCATATTACTAGCTGCAAGAACTGAAGGTTAGGACCAAGTACAATAAAAATCACATGTCCATGTAATCGTTCCATCACCAGTGTGAGCATGCATCGACAAAAAATCCTCCTCTGTGGTTTTGTCTAATCCATACTTGTTGATGTGGGCATTATATATTGATTGGAACAGCTCTTGCAGTGGTCGGTTCAAAACTGTTGAATCCCCACAGGACTATTCCAACACGCACACATTGGTAACTACTGCCACCGGAGACAGCGAAGCAACTTGATCTTTAATTGCTGATGCATCCCATCCCTATTATTATCCCAATCCCATGTATTAGAATTCTTTCGCTTCAAGGTCATCTCAACTGAATTCCTCTCTAGTCCTCATCAAGAGGTTGGTGATTTTGCATAAGAGTACCGCCGGCCTCCTTCAAAAATGTGTGCAGCTTGTTGCTATACTGGTTCAACAAGTAAACTGACATTTTTTTTTTTCTCATTGATTCAGCAGCCACCAGGTAGGAGGTTACATTCGGAGCACAATATTGCAAATGGAGCGCGTGAATACATATGCGCTACTGAGCATGTTGCCAGAATGGTTGTTACAACAACCTGCACCTAATGCATCAACATTCCTAGATATTTATAGGCATTACACAGAGTATGTATTTTACATAACTCACACACGCGCATGTACACACTCACATATACATACCCAGAATACATGAATGACATGTAACACACTGGTTTTAAACCTCAGTAAATTAAATCTATATCTATACTATAAAAGAGCGAAGGAATTCATGAACACATGTCTCCATCCGATCCGTCCGATTTGTCTTTGTTTCGCATCCAACGGTTATCCAGTTGTGACGAACCTTAGGTTACGGGTGTTTCGCCGACCTTCGCTTCTCCGAACCACGACGCGCGACTCAACAACAATCGCGGCTCCGAAACAGCGCGAAGCATCCCGATACGGCATGAAGCGATCGTCCCGCGTGACTCCCAGCCCAACCCCCACCTCCCGCGCGACTCGCATACGAGCATTGCAGGGCGGTTCCGTCCCTCCACCGGTTCCCAATACCGCGAGATCCAAACCCATTCCCGGCCTTGTCGCTGATCTCCCCCGGAGCAGCGAGATGAATGAGAAGGCTGCCGCCGACATGGCTGCTGGGCGGCCAAGGGCCGACGCCGACCTTGACTCCTACTCCGTCTCCGCGATACTGAACTGCATCGCCCTCAATGGCCCTCTTCCCGAATCACCGTAACACAAACACCGTCTTGGCCTCTTGCAGTTTCCCATCGGCAAACTCTAATGGGCGCCCATCCCGACGGAGGCGCACTCCCACCTCCCGATCTGCCTTTAACAGCCCTGCAAGTAAGAACAGGCGGAGGAGTAGGCGGTTTCCAGTGCATCGTCTTCAGCGTCCACGGCAGCGACGTCAAGGAAGGACAACGGGCAGACGTTGGTGCGATGGGACACCAGATCCTCCCCCTGCAGGTCCTCCTCACTCATCCAGTATGAATCTATGATGACTCCAGACTCGACGCGCTTTCTCCAGGACTCCGCCTCGATCGACGTCCAGTGCCCCAGCAGTCGCCGGCTGGCCTCCTGTGCGATCGAGAAGGGCACCGATGTGATCTTTGATGTTCGTCGTCGTACGTTTACAGTTGCATCAAACCGGTGCGTACTCCATGCTGGATTTCCATTCTTTCTGTGTGTTTGCCAAAAGATGAACAGTAGAAGCTAATAGTACTTAATATATTAATTTGTACTAATCCATGGCGCTGGGTGAATCAGCCTCGGCAGTCCTACCGTCATGGCCTGCAGCCACCGAGAGCATCCGCCAACAAATCAGCCATCAAACCAATTCTGCAGGCTCTCCTAGGTGCCTTATCTTTTTCAAACGAATCTAAGGTATTGGAACCTTGTATGATTTCAATTTTCATTTAGATATATTTGGGTAGTATAGACACAGATTATTGTATTATGATTACGGTTCTAATGTTTCATTCCACATGTATTTACTTACGTATTTTTAGATTTTACCAAAATGTTTCCTAAAGAAGCATTTATCCGTTGAAAGAGATGTTTTGGGAAACATTAATTCTTATATTGTCTTTAATGATTTTGTATCAATGAATGCCAGAAATAGTTTTCCAAGAAACGTTGTCGAAGCATTATTTAATTGAGGTATAGTAATATTAATATGTTGTTCTTTATTACTTTCTAATTTATAACATTATAATTATAATTACAATATTGATATTATGTTTCATAACATTTGGAACGAGGGAGTACCATGTTACTAATAATTATTCATTCAGATTGGATAATCATTAGAATATCTTATCTTCAATTTCTTGGCCTTGCTTTGGCTAATCGTTTTTTGTGCTTCCTTTGATATACATGCTCAAAAACATACGTACCACATAACCTAGGCCCTGAGCATGCTCAAATTGAACCTGATCAGAAGAACAAGGGCTTTTAAGTCAGGATATGTGTATATTCCTGGGTTAGTTTGTGCCCTTCATGATGGTGCATGTGTGGGAATTTCGGCCAACAAACGGTGGCGCCACACATGGTAGATGCCGCGCCCTCGAGGGGAGACATACCCGAAGGCAGCGGTAACTGCCGCAGTGTCTTGGCACCACCTTGGCTGGCCTGCAGTGTTCTCGCTTATCGTTATTAGTAGGAAATGCAATTTCTCTTGTTCGATTTTCCCTCCCTCCGCTCTGGTCGATGTCAGACACGAGCTCAGGTTACAGCGCTACAGGGGCCGGTGTCATTGCACCATGCGTGATCAAGAAGTGCAGCGCTTGCCCCTAGACAGCCGGCCGATCGTCCCTGTTTCGTGAGTTAATTCCTATTGATCAGAAGCTTGCATCTTGCCTCTGTAAAGTTCCAAAAGCAATCATTGCTTAATGTTTTTAAATTACTTCCTTTTAACCTGGAAGAGGGTCATCCGAATTCTTCATTACCACTCTGCTGTCAGTTCCTTGTTTGATGATCAGTGTCCCAGCGTATTTGCTACAGGACTGTGCCACTACTTTCTGCTAATAGCAATTGAAAATTTAGGGAACAATGACATACAAAGATTGCATGTTGCAGAGGATATTGATGTATGCGAGGAAGAGTTATCTTCTTCGAAGGGATTGATGACAATAATTAGTTCTGAAAGTAGATTCTAAAAATCGGCATCGATCTGTGTACTTCAAAAATTGGCAGTTGGCACATATTTCCCTATTTCAGTGAAAAGTGAAACGGATTGACCAAAAGAGGATTATGCTCTTCTGTTAGTGTCAGCAACTTGGAATACTTGATTGTATTACCCGGAGACTAACCCTGGTGCTCTGTGATGTCATAATGTAACACCCTGAAATTTTGCATTTTTGGAAATAGCTTAAATAAATTAAATATGCATTTTTGTGCTCATGAGAATATAGGAAAAATAATAAATTTTGTGAAAATAAAATAAATCATAAGGTTAGACACATGTGATGCACTCATGCTGCTGCATATTTCTTATTGGTGTGACTGGATTTCAGTAGGAATTTGAATTGAGTTCAAATCCTCTTTCAAAAGCATTTTGAAATGAGTTGAGAAAATGAAAAGGATTTCTTTTTCCCTCCTTTACTCTTTCTCCATTTCAGCCCAACAGGCCCAGCCGGCCTACCTCTTCCTTCCCCTTGTTTTCCCTCCTTGCTGGACCGAGCCCAGGCTTTCTTGCAATCGGGCCAGCCCACCTTGCCAAAAGCAAGCAGCAGCGCTGCATTATTTGGCCGCGGTGACTGACCTGTGGGACCCGCGCGTTCTGGGGGCTTCCCTTCCTCTCGCGTCTGAGCCTCGGACGAGCCCGACTCTGTTTCTCCCCCGCCGCGCCAAATCCCGTTGATGCCGCACGCTTTCCTTCCCCCGCGGCCCCCTTCCTTCTAGGCGCCGGAGCCCGCCTATAAAACCCGAGCCGCGAGCGCCGCGGCGCCGTTTCCCCATCTGCTCGCGCCGCCATCGCCTACAAGCGCACGCCTGAGCCGCCGTCTCCCCGAGCTCGCGTCGCCGGACCTTGAGCACCACCCTCGCCGCCGTTCGCCGCCTTGAACGCCGTCGAGGTTCCCTTAGTGGTTGCGAAACCTGCGGACCCGTTTTCCTCTTGTTTTTCTCGAGTAATGACTCACGACGCGCCGTCGGCTTTGCGAGCCTCCGCCGCCGCCCGCTGTTCGTCGTGTTCGTCGCCGTCCCGTCCCCGTCCCCTTGTGTATAGGCTGCGTGTCATTGTGCCATCGGGAAGGTTGGTCCTATATCTGTCGGCTTCTGAAACCTATAGTGGCTCCGAACTTGTTAGATAATCTTTCGAAAGGCTATGTATGATTTTCGGTGTAATGGAAGTCATGAGCCTTTACATTTGGAAATCATAACTCACAGTGAAAGTGTACACCTCTGCGCAGAGTAAAACAGTTATAACAGCCATGCTCACGGTTATGAGCGGCCCGGAAAACTTGACGGAATAAGTAACATGATAATGGTGAATAATGGTGATACTAGAACAGTGGTGATCTTAATTAATTGTTGGGGGATAAATGGTGCCTAAGCAGAACTTAGAATGATTAGAATGAATAAAACTTTGACTTATTAAAAGCTTACCGCAGTTTAACCAGTGTCAGCTTTTGAGCCTCATTTATCCATGCTATACTTGTTGAGTACGTTGTGTACTCACGCTTGCTTTACATTTCATTTTTGGGAAAATCCCGGATGGGTACAGATGGCCATGGTTATCAACCTTATGAAGATGACTACTAGGCTTGAGTGTCAACCAGTCGATCTTCCCCTGTGGAGACGAAGGCGCCCCACTTAGCTTAGCTAGTTTTATATTTTTTATCTTTTATGATATTTATGTATGAGATACAGTTCGTGATGTAATAAGGCACTCGGATGATACTATTTCCTTTAATTTTGTCATTATATGTGTGCGATTGATCCTAGGGTGCACATATAATCTATTGTTCAATTTGTTCTATGAATTGGATATGACAAAGTTGGTATCAAAGCCGTGTCGACTGTAGGACGCAAGCCTAGGTTGAATGGTCGTCTTAAAAAGTTTTTGGTCTCACTTGTTCTTGCTATTGCTTAGCATTATTACTTGTGAAATTAAATTTTGTTTTATGCTCCACTGCTTTATTCTATTATAAAAGAGTTGATTTTAAATTTTTTTAATTCTAGATGGCCCGCAACAAGCAGACTGCCCGCAAGAGCACTGGGGCTGCCCGTGTCATGTTTCCCCCACAGGCACCCTCGGAGGAAGTTATTAACATCTCTGATGATGAGATGGAGTTGGATCCTGTGGTTGAGGAAGATGTTGTGCTCATAGAAGACATGAACTCTGAGGATGAGGCTACTTGGTATGAGGGCTTGGAGCCAGCTCCTGCATCGCCTGTGTCGCTACCTACTCCAACACCGGCATCACCAGTTCCAGTGGAAGTGGTGCCAACTCCTGCTCCTGCTCCAGTTCCTGCGCCAGTACCTGCTCCAGCTCCAGCAGCAATGGTGTCGCCGTCACCTGCTCATGTCGGAGAAGGAATGGGGTGGGATCGCAATTACCACTACTTTCCTCCCCCACCAGGAGCCTACTACCACAACCTGCTCTCCAATGTGTTCAAGGAACACTACCCAGAGATGAATGCAGCCATCCAGTACTACACCGCGGAGTACAGTCACCCCACGGAAGGTACACTTTGGAAGACCTTGGTGACTATCACCAAGACGAATGAGCTGCAAGATGGCAAGACGGTGGCCTCTGTTCATGGTCACACCGCCAGGCGCACTTCGTCGGCGGACAGCATGGAAGATGCCGCTCAGCAAGCGTATATCTTCTACCATGGAAGGCGCTACCCAGCAATGAGGAACAATTGTCATAAATTCCTCGCTCTCCATGACCCAGAAGAAGAGTCTTGGGTGATTGAAGATCCCAGCCATGAGGAGCCCACGCTGGAGACCACGGTGAGGTATGCCTTGGTTCAGAAGATGGACAATGATGATGTGAAGGAGGAGCTACGGATGGCACTCAAGGCAGCAAGGAAGTACCAGCGGGAGGTGGATGAGCTCCGGGCTCAGCTAGGGATGCCACCTCGTTACAAGAAGAATGAAGACCATCCTTAGAACTTAGGCTGCCATCTAGAATTAATAAGACGTTAGTCTCGAGTTGAGTCGAGTCGAGTCAGTTGTGTCGAGTGTGTGGTTGAGAAACTTGGTGCTAGTTGTTTTGAACTTATGAATCATGGATGTTTTGCTTCTTTGTAATGATTGTTGGAGTTTCATGGGCCTGTCCATGAACCCCTAGTGTTGGATTAAGGTTTAAAGTTTGATTAATATAAGTTTGGGGTCGTTTTATCTATCTTGACTGAATCTGTTATCTGGAGCAGTCTGTGTTCTTTATCAATTATCTCTTAATCCGTAAGTGCTTTTGACCTGAAATTTTTCTGGGAGAAACTAGACTTCCGTACCTTTCCAATGAGTCCTATATGAGAATTTTATCAGTTCTGGTCTGGGAGATATAGCAGTTTGAAAATGATGTTACAGCGCAGTCTGGATGTTCTGAACAGAATCTGTTGTTCTCTGTTTTCGGTAACCTTAATGACAGAATCTGGAATTTTGATACACATGAACGTTGTAGATAATTTCATTATCTTTCCAACGGTGTATTGAACATGTCGTTTGAGTTTCTGGAACTCCAGTTATTGACAGTTTACTGTACTGCTGTTGTTGCACATTGTCCAGAAAATTTCAGATTGCCATTCGATATTTTGTTGGGTAACTCTAAGACTTGTGTATGTGATGTTGGATGGCAGATGGCTGCTCGTGGAGGAGGTCGTGGCTGTGGACGTGGTAGGGGTAGAGGTGCACCACCACCACCACCACCGCCCCCTGTGATGACGCCCGAGCAACTGATGGGCATGCAGGGGCAGTTGATTCAACAAGTTGTGCAACTCCTGCAACAAAACCAGCAGAATCAACAGAACCAGAACAACCAAGGAGGTCAGAACAATGCACCACCTAGGGACAGGCGTGGGGAATTCATGAAGGGACGACCGCCTAAGTTCTCTCATGCCGCTGACCCACTGGAGGCGGATGATTGGCTGCGCACAATAGAGAAGAACTTGGACATTGCACAATGCAATGATGAGGAGAGGGTGTTGTTCGCCTCTGGACAACTAGAGGGAGCAGCACAGGACTGGTGGGACTCCTACAGGTTTGGGCGCCCCAATAACGCTCCACCCATCACCTATCAAGAATTCAGAGGGGAGTTTAGGTCTTACCATATCCCAGAGGGTTTGATGGAACAGAAGAGAGAGGAGTTCCTGAATCTAAAGCAGAGGCATATGACTGTGGGAGAATACCGTGACAAGTTCTCACAGCTGTCACGCTATGCTCCAAGGGACGTGGCGACTGATGTTGACAAGCAGCGCTTGTTTCTGAAGGGACTTTATGATGACCTCCAACTCCAGATGATGTCCAACACCTATCCTAACTTCCAGGCTATGGTGAATCGCGCAATCGTCATTGATGGTAAGCGCAAGGATATTGACACCAAGAAGAGGAAGTACAATGACAAGAACAAGGGCAAGAACAAGCAGCGTCCACCATTCCAGCAACGTCCCAACAACTCTAATGACCAAGTTGTTATGAGGAATGGGGTGCCTGTTAAGTGCTATAATTGTGGCAAGGATGGCCACATGTCTTTTAACTGCCCTGATAAGCTCAACCCGCAGAACAAGCCAAACCAGCATAATAACCATCAGAGGCCTGCAGGCAAGCCGGGGACTGTGAACAACATGAATGCTAACACCGTCATGGAGACACCTCAGGTTATGCTTGGTACGTTTAGCATCAACTCCATCTCTGCTAGTGTACTCTTTGATTCTGGTGCTTCGCATTCCTTTATATCAGAATCCTTTGTTAGAGAGCACAGCATACCCATACTAGTTATGAAACAAAACATGATAGTAAACTCAGCGGGGGGTTGCATGCAAACTTCACACCAATGCCCCTCTGTTAGTCTCTCTTTAAGGGGGGTAGACTTTGTGGTTTCACCCATTCTATTGAAGACTTCTGGTATTGATTTGATACTGGGAATGGACTGGATGGAGAGGCACAAGGCACATATTCAGTGTGAAGAGAGGGTAGTCATGGTAACCACGCCGAAGGGAGACAGGATCAGTGTTCCAGTCACAGTGCAACCACCACCAAAAGCTATTGTGAACCAAGTGATTGATGTTGATGACCCTCAGAATAATGTTGTTGATGTGTTCCCCGATGAATTGCCAGGTATGCCACATGAGAGAGAGAAGATGATTTGAGGAAAGAATACCCTAAGTTGTTCAACTAAGCTTTATCTAATCTCGGGACGATATTCTCTTAAGGGGGGGTAGAATTGTAACACCCTAAAATTTTGCATTTTTGGAAATAGCTTAAATAAATTAAATATGCATTTTTGTGCTCCTGAGAATATAGGAAAAATAATAAATTTTGTGAAAATAAAATAAATCATAAGGTTAGACACATGTGATGCACTCATGCTGCTGCATATTTCTTATTGGTGTGACTGGATTTCAGTAGGAATTTGAATTGAGTTCAAATCCTCTTTCAAAAGCATTTTGAAATGAGTTGAGAAAATGAAAAGGATTTCTTTTTCCCTCCTTTACTCTTTCTCCATTTCAGCCCAACAGGCCCAGCCGGCCTACCTCTTCCTTCCCCTTGTTTTCCCTCCTTGCTGGACCGAGCCCAGGCTTTCTTGCAATCGGGCCGGCCCACCTTGCCAAAAGCAAGCAGCAGCGCTGCATTATTTGGCCGCGGTGACTGACCTGTGGGACCCGCGTGCTACAGGGGCTTCCCCTTCCTCTCGCGAACGAGTCGGACGAGCCCGACTCTGTTTCTCCCCGCGCCGCGCCAAATCCCGTTGATGCCGCACGCTTTCCTTCCCCGCGGCCCCTTCCTTCTAGGCGCCGGAGCCCGCCTATAAAACCCGAGCCGCGAGCGCCGCAGCGCCATTTCCCCATCTGCTCGCGCCGCCATCGCCTACAGCGCACGCACGAGCCGCCGTCTCCCCGAGCTCGCGTCGCCGGACCTTGGAGCACCACCCTCGCCGCGTTCGTCGCCTTGAAACGCCGTCGAGGTTCGCTTAGTGGTTGCGAAACCTGCAGACCCGTTTTCCTCTTGTTTTTCTCGGTAAGGACTCACGGCGCGCCGTCGGCTTTGCAGAGCTCCGCCGCCGCCCGCTGTTCGTCGTGTTCGTCGCCGTCCGTCCGTCATCGCCGCCACTCTTTGCGTCGGTGAGACCGCCTTGACCTGCTAGTTGTTTCCCTACCATAAACTTGTCCGATTATGGCCACTATGGCCGAGTGCGTGTCTTGCCCGGTGACTTTGTCGCCGCCCGGCCATGGACGGCGCCACTCTGCCGCGCGTTCGGCCGCACCAACGCGACTAACGAGTTTGCGTTAGCGTCATCTTCGCCCTTGACCTGTCGGATCGACTCGACGCGATCCTAATCGCCCGAAAAGCACGATCTCCGGCGACCACGCCGCCCGTCGGCACGGCGACGCGCCGCCGCGTCGGCACCGTAGCCGGCGGGTGGGGATAATTCCCCGCCCGATCTAATCGGGATCGTTGAAACCAAATCGGACGGCTGTGTCGTCGATACCCCTTCGGTGGTGTTTTTTGCTAAAGAGACCCTGCGGTCTATGGTTAATTCCGTCCACGTCCTCAGATCCGGTTTTATAAAGAAATTTGATTTGTTTTATTTCCGAAATCGGTTTTAGTCTATTTACAGATTTGCCATTGAATTCAAACCCTTATAACTTGCTCGTTTTAAGTCCAAATCGATCCGTTCAACTTGCGTTAGGATCGTAGTTAAATTTCCTAGATGTTTGTGCCACTGTTAGTTTAGTTTAGCACTGTTAATTTTCGTAGTTAGATTTAATTAATTACCTTGCATTAATTAGCCTTGTTTTATTCGTATCTCGCTCGATTTAGCTCCGATTCGCGTGATCTTTATATCTGTGTGATCGTAGTAAATCGTAGATTGATTTATGAAACTTTTCAATTTATTTCTGTACTGTTGGTGCAATGTTCTAATGATAGGCTTGTTTGCTTTGCATGAATGATTCCGGATTGCGTGTTGTTGCGTGGTGTTTGAGTAGAAGGTGATCGGTTTCTTTGGTGATCGGTTTGTCGGGTGACGAGGAGTACTACGAGGACCAGTTCGACCAGCAACAACCACCTGCTGCAGGCAAGTATAGCTTGGGCTTTACCTTGTTGACCTATTCACCTTTAACCATTAATCCATGTGCATGAGTTTAATTAATTTGTTTAAGGATTGTCCTAGTTTTGTTATCTATTCCTTGATACCTTGGGATATATGCATTGGGTAGTTTGCTAGCGCTCAACTAAAATATAAATGAACCCAATGATGAGTAATGATGTTATGAGATGAATGATGATGGTGAACATGATAATGAAACAACAGGGCGAGGGAGCTCTTCTGATGCTCTTGGCCCTCCATAAGGACTGATCCGTTGGCAAAAGCTGGGAAAACCGTAAAACTGGGAGGGTCATGTGGCTCTGACTGTAGTTGATTAGAAAGCTCGTGTCTAGCTTGTTGGGGGTTACCCTTGTGGCGCAAAAGGGGGTTGTCGGTTGGGTATAGTGCGGTCCCTGTCCCCTTGTGTATAGGCTGCGTGTCATTGTGCCATCGGGAAGGTCGTTGGTCCTATAGTGGCTCCGAACTTGTTAGATAATCTTTCGAAAGGCTATGTATGATTTTCGGTGTAATGGAAGTCATGAGCCTTTACATTTGGAAATCATAACTCACAGTGAAAGTGTACACCTCTGCGCAGAGTAAAACTATTATAACAGCCGTGCTCACGGTTATGAGCGGCCCGGAAAACTTGACGGAATAAGTAACATGATAATGGTGATACTGGAACAGTGGTGATCTTAATTAATTGTTGGGGGATAAATGGTGCCTAAGCAGAACTTAGTGTAACACCCTAGGTGTTAAGCATCTTGAAAGCATGATCATTTGCATATCATCATCATCATTTCATGCATGAGCAAGTTCGTGATAGCTTTTAATTAAGTTCTATCATTTTATGCTTGCTTGACCTAGCTACTATAGGATCGTTGCTATAATCATGTTTTGGACCTAGATTATGCTTAGATGTATTTTTATCATAATTTAGGACCATGTTTGAGCTTGTGTTTTGATTTAGAAAATTTTTATAAATCAACCCTAGTGTGTCAAACCTCTTTGACCCATTTTGAAACTCATTTCAAAAGTGCTTGATAGAAGTGTTTTTAGCAAAAAAGTTTCTATAGATGAAAGGAAGTACTTTTTATGTGGAGCAAATGATCTGTTGTGACTTTCTTGTGAAAAGGTTTTGAAATGCCCAAATAGAGCCCCCAAGTTCAAGTCAAACTCAAGTCAAATTTCAAACTCTGTTTTTGAATGATTGGATTGACCTTGCTGTTTTTAATTTTTAGTTTCAAATCTAGGCCGAATTAGAAAAAGTCCATATTGAGTGTTTTGTAGATCTTGAAATTCTACGCAAAGTTGATGTTTTGACTTTTTCCAAATTCCGCACGGTTTTTTCGAGATCTAGGCCAGAAACGGTTGCTGAATCAGAAAACAGAGTAGGGGGACCTATCGGCCCGCCCGCCGACACGACACCGCCGCCACCGCGCGCGCCGCCCGATGTACGGCGGACAGCGTGGCCATGCACCCATAAAACCCTGCCCCACACCCTGTCCTAACCCTAGCCGCACTCCCAAGCCGCCACCACCCGCTGCGCCGCTCGCTCGACGCTCCGCCGTCCGCGCCACCGCCGCATCCGACCACCGATCAATCGACCTCAAAACGAATCCCTAGCGCGTCGCCATGAGCTGCTCTACCTAAAGCCGTCGCCGATTTGAGGTAAAACATGCACCGCAAAACCGCCACGGTTGGGGCAAGCTCATGTCCGAGCTCGAGGAGGTCTTTCTTTTTCATGTTCTAGGATCGCCTAGTGATGCGAGAAGCCAGAGCTAGATGGTTGTTCCCGCCGTCGTTTCGGGGAGTGCCGACGTCTTTGCCGTGGGAGGAGAGTCACTCCGGGAGGAGAGAGGATCGGTTCGCCGGTTATCCCGAAGAGTGGACTGAGTGCCGTCGTTGTTTTAGCACGTTCATCGTGACCCGTTCTGCGAGGCAAGCCCCGCCTCTGTGCCGCGACAGCCGGGCCCCGCCCGATTTCCTTTTTTTTTCTTTTTCTTCTTAGAAAATTCATATCCTTTGAGTCCAAATTGGTTCCCTATTTTGTTGTGCTTGTTAGAGATAGGCCAAAATTAAAAATCTATTTTCTGAATTTTATATAGAGTTTTTTATATGTTTCATATCTTTTAATTGGTGCAAGATAAAAATATGCATTGCTTGTTTACGTGAGTAGAATCTAGGAAAAATATATTGCATGGTATGTTCTGCAGAAGAAATGTGATTTTCTATTTATGTGCCGCCATGATGCATTATAAATTTTGGTTGTAAAACTTGGTGTGGTGGTTCTTGATAGGTTTGATTAGATGTTCATCCTCAGTTTGTTGTCTGACCTTTTCATCCCTAGGTTTGGTGTCAACTTGTCATTTCTAGGTTGATCTTGCCATGATATGGTAGCTGTTACATTCCAGTAAGATGCTCTGGTAATCATGATTTTCTAAGGTAGTTGCATATTTATTATAATTGTAGTGCTTAGGAAATAGGCTAGAAATGTTGATGTTGATAATTGTATTTTTATTATGTGTTCCTAGCAATTATGATCATGGGTGATGTTTTGTCGATTTATTATTCCTAGCATTTAATTAATTATAGTGTGCAAGCGTAGTGTTTGCTAGGCATGTTATCACATGTGCTTTAGATTATCTTTTGATTGTCTAGTAGGTTTATTTAGTAAAACATGTGAGGTTTGATAAGTTGGGTGGACTTTGTGGTCAGAGCTTTTTTTCCAATTTCGAGGCTGATTTAGATTCAAATGTTTTGTAAGAATTTTGTTACTTACCATAGAGTCTTTTGGAGTTGGAACTCTCTGTGTGACTGTTTTAGTGACAGCATGTCAATCTGCCATTTGCTGTGAAATAGGAGTAGGGTTTGATGTAGCTTGCTAATGGTTCTTATGTAGAATTAGTTGTGTTTCTGCATATTATTAGTAGTTGCATCATGGCATCCATTCATCATACATATTTTACTCTATGCAAGTTGTCATTCTTGTAAGTTTAATTATTTCTTTTCTCCATCATATGCATCATCTCGTGATCGGGGAGGTTCCCGAGGAGCTGATCGAGGAGCCAGAGTTGTTCCAGCTGGGAGGCAGTCCGGAGGAGTCACCGGAGGAGAAGGATCGACCGAAGAGTGGACTGAGTGCCCGAGCACGTTCCTGCGACGTTCTGCGAGGCAAGCCCCGGTTTTTCCCTATTCTTCCAATTAAATTGAATTGAGTCTTTTATATGTTTCTTGCATTACGTTATAGCGCCGTTGATGCATTATAAATCCTTGGGTTACCTTATCCTATTAGCCAATGCTCATCATGATTGCAGATCGCTGTCTCCTCACTTGAGGATATGTTGTGAACAATCACATGGGTGATTGTCAAGTTTGTTCCTTTCCACCCGATCAATTAAGGACTTACTCTTTGTCGTACAAGGTGTTGAACTATAGAGGCTCGCCGTCGTGAGCCACGAAACTCGCAAGATTGTTAGGGGCCGGCCATGCTCGCTTTATCGCTCCTCCTTTGGCGTTGGTTGCAGAGGGTTTTTATTGGGTACAAGATGTTGCGCACGATGATGTCGGTCTCGTTGTCGCTCACTTGGTACCCGAGAAGGAGGGGGTAGCCGGTGACTTTTACGTCCCGTAACACCTTGAGGAGTAATCGGGTCTACCTTTGCAAAGTAGACTTGGTGTGTGTCGCAGTATTTGCCACTGGTTTGCAATCGATTCGAATCGCCATCTCTCCTGGATAGTGAGAACCCGGGATACCTCCACGGCAATGTAGTCTTAATCACTACAACTAAATGTTCTTTATCATGTTGCAGCAAGTATATCCTGATCCAGTTACTTATATTGTTATTTATTCTACTGAGCAATGATTAATCTTGACTATACAGGATCTATGTTATGTAAATAATAAGAACCCTGTTAATTTGGATATACAAGTAGTATGTGTAGGTTCACTAAACAACTTTATTTGCGAAATTAATGTGAGTCAGCTGAACCCCAGATAAAGCCTATCATAATCCTTGGAGTCTTTATTTTTATTCAGGACGGGTAAGTCTAGCTGAGTATTTTGTACTCAGGGTTTTATTCCCGTTGTTGCAGGTGATCATATTTACCATGGTTATTGTAAGACTTGTCTGTTTCCTGTTGATGAAGAGTAAGGCCAGGGCAAGGCATTTCCATATCCCTGTCTCATGCTGTTGCAGGGATGACTATCTTCTGGCACTATCTTATATTTGTTTTCGCTAAAAGACTATTTGGTTTTTGAAAACTACTGCTTCCGTGCAATGAACTCGAGTTTGTAATAAATTCATACTTCGCACTCTGATGTTTAATATATATCGAATTTGGTTTGAAATACCTGCGGATTTTACTACCAAGCTCAACGATCCTGTTGTATGTTGTTGATGAGTTTGAAATCACTCTAAGATTTCCGGAATACCGGGTTTATATGGACTCAAGTGTAGACTGCGATTGCCTCGGTGATTGCGACTTATACTTGATTTCTTATAAATTGGTCGGCTCTGTCACAGCTGGCATCAGAGCTTAGTTTGGTAATTACAAGTCCGATCTGGTATTTAAATTAAAATGAATCACTAATCTTTTGCGAAAAGTTTTGCGAAACAAAATCTTTTGTGTGGTGTGAGTAAAAAGGTTGCAAAATTTAGTAGTGCCATGGTCATACCCTTTATGCCCAATTAAGGACAGGTGGCTTGGCTAATTGGGTTTGGGTTATGCATTATATTTTGTTGTTGGTGATTGGTTGCCGTGCGGCCAGTAGTACGGGGTTACTCACTTGAGTAATCATGAATGGATCGAAGTACCTCTACGGCTCAGGTAATGGTTGTTCAATGCCTCTACGCCCAAGGTAATGGTGTGAGCTGTGAGAGCATGATCAGATTTATGCCGGTCTAGGGGGAAAATAAAATGATTTTGAGAGCTCCGTGGTCGGGTAGTGCCCCCGTAGACTTGTGTATGGGTACACAGGTGAGCTGGGTGTAACATGTGATTTTTCCGCATGGTATGCGATGCCGTTGGGTGGACCTGACGAAGCAGGTATATGCAATTTAAATTCTTGCATTGCATGAATATATTGTGGGCTGAAATGAATTGCAGGTACACTAACAGCGCAATGCGTTAGATCGTCTAGAACCGTCTTATTTTCTTTTGAGAGATCGTAGGTTGCCACCATTAAAACGAATAGAGAAATCTCTTTCCTAATCCGTGAGTTACGTAGGTAACATGCATGCATCATGTTTAAATTATTGCATCATGTTTAAATTATTACAT
Source organism: Hyparrhenia diplandra (assembly GCA_015847255.1). Classification (NCBI taxonomy): domain Eukaryota; kingdom Viridiplantae; phylum Streptophyta; class Magnoliopsida; order Poales; family Poaceae; genus Hyparrhenia; species Hyparrhenia diplandra. The sequence goes on along the minus strand of JADLZK010007794.1, from coordinate 15,232 downwards.
CATGTCATTCATGCATTTTCCATCTTTTCCCCTAATTAGTACTTGCCCTAATTCGACCAAACTGGACTGTTGTTTCTCAATCTCACATTATCTCCTAAATCTTGCTACAGATGGATCCAACCCCAGCTTTTGGTAGTGGTACGATTGCAGACAGGAAGTTTGGCATGCCCACAGTGCTGTGGCGTGTACTCCAGCAGATTGGTTACACAGAGGCTCCTACGTATACCTGGGAGACAGCTCCCCATGCAGAGCAGATTGTTACCAGGATTCACCTTGTGGTTCCTGCCCTGGCAGACAACGCCGTATGGGTAGGATGGGATATCACGGAGTACGGACTGTCACCAGAGATTGCGGCCGACAATGCTGCCTTCCGTGTGTTGAGGAACTTGATGGTAGACCACCCTGAAGTGTTGGTTGGGACGGCTGCTTCCAGCTTTCCTCGGGCCGACCCTCTTTTCACTGCTTGGGAGCAGGGTGGTGTGGACCCTTTACGGAGGGGACGAGACGAGGAGCGGGATAGCACTTGTGACGCCATGAGTGCTATGTTCGCTATGATGCAGATGACAGTTGGTGCAGAGGATAAGGCACAAGGAGCCATGGCAGTTGTGGTTCGTCAGAGAGGTGAGATAGATCAGTTGATCCGAGACCGCAGGAGGCTGCGTGGCATGCTAAGGCGTGCTACAGAGGAGAAAGGGAAGAACCCCGCTGAGCAGGAGTTAGCGCAGATGAGGATGCAGGTGTCGACTCTTCGAGTTCAGTTGGCACCTAGTGAGAAGGCTAATAAGTCCCTGAGCATGCATTATCAGAAGGCCCCGCCGGCCACGAGAGAGCCGAGGCTGCTTACAAGGAGATCAAGGAGAGACTTGAGTACGTGGAGTGCGAGTACACCAATGTGAGAGAGGAGTACTACCGTTTGTATCATGCCTATCACTATCCCATGGGTGATGATGACGAGGATCTTCAGATTGTGGGGGCAGCAGCAGCGCCAGCTGAGGAGGACCAGGATGGAGACCCTACTTCGTAGGCACCACAGGAGTAGATGACTGTGATGCGACGTCTAGTTCTAGCTAGATGCTAGCACGTGGACCTAGATCTAGATTTGACACCCTTGTAGCCGAGCGGTGTAGTGCCACTATTATTATGTAATTTCCCTTTTTATTCGTGAGACTATCAGCATGTCAGACTTGGATCCGTAATATTCGAGACCTTACGTATTATCGAGACCTTAATTTAGCTTGTGCCCATGTTACGATCGGTTTTACGGTAATTGTGACCTTTATCCTGCGCGAGACGATGTCGTTGGTGCAACATTTTGTTGCCATTTTTGTTGCGAAATCTTGGTATACATTTTGCGTTGACATAACCGTGATGTTGATTTTTAAAGACCGTATTGAATTTTGTTGTTACCTGTTATTGTGGATGAATTTATTCTCTCAATAAATTCCGCGTAACCTCAATTCAATATCTATGCTTTGGGCAACATCATCTGATGGTTATCGTTGATTCAAATGTGCAGATGCCGCAAACTCGATCAGGTGCTGGGGGAGATCGACAGCATCCACCTCCTCCGCAAAACCAGGAGCAGTTTTTCCAACAGTTCCTGGGGGAGATGCGCAATATTGCCGCTGGAGGTCGTGGTGGTGCTGAAGGTGATGGATTCCAGCGCATAAGAATTTCAAGGCCACAGAACCACCAAAGTTCACTCTGGCAAAGGAACCCATGGAAGCCGAGGAATGGCTGACCTCGATAGAAGATAAGTTTCGGTTGGTGAACCCGTCGATATCCGTAGGCGAGTTTGCAACACACTTGCTTTGGAGGGACCTGCAAATGATATGGTGGAAGAACTACCGTGCTACCTTACCTGCAGATGTTCCTATCACTTGGGCTCAGTTTACAGCAGCTTTCCGCCGAACCTACATACCTGCTGGTGCTTTGGCAGAGAAACTGGGAGAATTTATCAAGCTTGGACAGGATAATAAGACCATGACTGAGTATCTTCAGGCTTTCAACAGGCTGTCTAGGTATGCTCCTGACATGGTTGATACTGAGGAGATAAAGTTGGCTAGTTTCAAGAGAGGGTTGAACCTTAAAATGCAGAAGGCTATGGGACATTCTACCAGAGCCACATTTGAGGAGTTTGTGACTGATTGTCACCACCATGAGAAGAATAGTGCCTTGTATGCTGCATCTAAAGGCAAGAAGAGATCCTTTGAGGGAAACCCAAGTCAGGGCAGTGGTTCCTTTGGACGTCGTCCGAACTATCGCCCACCTGTCACACCTTCGCGATATGTTCCACCCCAGAAGAAGAATCAGACTGGAAACAATCGTTTCAAGAGAGTGACCTTCAACCCGGTGCAGAAAGGAAAGCCAGCACAGGGAAATGTTCCAAAGCCAGTGTCCTTCAACCACAACAACTGCTTCAATTGTAGTAAGCCCGGGCATTATTCCAGGAATTGCCCGCAGCCCAGGAGGAATTACAAGCAGCATGTGGGGCAGGCAAACTTCACAAGTGCTGAAGAAGTTCCAGAGGGTGAGACCGTGACAGCTGGTACGTGCTTAGTTAACAATCATAGTGCTGTTGTTTTGTTTGATTCTGGATCATCGCATTCATTCATGAGTAAGGAGTTTGCTAGAAAGAATAGTGAAAAGGTGTCTGACTTAGGGTTTGGTTATCGGATTAGTTCAGCAGGGGCTGACCAGTTGACTAGAGAGAGAGTTAATAATGTGAAGATCATGATGGGTGACTTAGAAATAGTAACCTCTTTGATAGTTTTACCCGGTTTGTGTTTGGATGTGAACCTTGGGATGAATTGGATGAAAAGTTGGGGAGCCATTATTGACATAGTGAATAGAGTAGTACATTTGAAACACCCCCGTGACTCAACCGAACATCAGGTTTTGCTACCCAACACCATTGACCTTAACCGTGTCTCCGCCGCTTTGCAAGTAACTGGTATCTCTGATATACCGATAGTCTGTGAGTTTCCGGATGTATTCCCGGAGGACCTACCTGGATTGCCACCCGATTGGGATGTTGAGTTTGCAATAGAGTTGATTCCAGGGACTGCTCCTATTTCTCGAAGACCTTACCGTATGCCACCCAATGAGTTAGCAGAACTGAAAATGCAGCTTCAGGAGTTGCTTGAGAAAGGTTTCATTAGACCTAGTTCGTCGCCTTGGGGTTGTCCAGCCCTGTTTGTGAAGAAGAAAGATCAGACCTTGAGAATGTGTGTGGACTATAGGCCACTCAATGCGCTAACAGTAAAGAATAAATACCCATTACCCCGCATTGATATACTTTTTGATCAATTGTCTAGAGCCAAGGTATTCTCTAAGATAGATCTTTGATCTGGGTATCATCAAATTAAGATCAGACCTCAGGATATACCCAAGACCGCATTCTCTACGCGGTATGGTTTGTACGAGTATCTCGTCATGTCCTTCGGCTTGACGAATGCTCCAGCACATTTCATGTGTTTGATGAATTTGGTGTTTATGCCGGAACTGGATCAGTTCGTGGTTGTATTCATCGATGACATACTGGTGTATTCAGAGAATGAGGAACAGCATGCTGAGCATTTGAGGATAGTTTTGGAAAGACTCAGAGAGCATAAGTTGTATGCCAAATTCAGTAAGTGCGAGTTTTGGCTGAAGGAAGTTCATTTCCTGGGACATGTTTTATCTGAAAATGGAATTTCAGTAGACCCCAGTAAGGTGCAAGAGGTGTTGGATTGGAAGGCACCAGTTTCAGTTTCAGAGATTCAAAGTTTCTTAGGATTAGCTGTATATTATCGTAGGTTTATACCTGATTTCTCCAAGATAGCTAAACCTATGACCCGATTGTTGCAGAAGGACAAGAAATTTGTGTGGACACCGGAGTGTGAAGCAGCGTTTCGTACCTTACGAACGTTGTTGACCACCGCTCCCGTGCTCGCACAACCTGACATTCAGAAGCCATTTGATGTATATTGTGACGCATGTGGTACAGGACTGGGATGCGTACTCATGCAGGAAGGGAGAGTCATTGCGTATGCATCGCGTCAGCTAAGGAAGCATGAGGTTAATTATCCAACCCATGACTTAGAACTTGCTGCCGTGGTACATGCTTTGAAAATCTGGCGACATTACTTACTTGGTAATGTTTGTCATGTTTATACTGATCACAAGAGCTTGAAGTACATTTTCACTCAAGAGGAGTTGAACATGAGACAGAGAAGGTGGTTAGAGCTGATAAAGGATTATAACATTGAGTTGCACTATCATCCGGGCAAGGCCAATGTTGTTGCGGATGCCTTGAGTAGGAAATCACATTGTTTGCTGGGACAAGTCGAATCTATGGAGGCTTTTCCTCCTATGCATCAGGCTATCCTATGCAATATCCAAGTGCAGAATGAGTTGGAAAGTAGGATCATTGAGGGTCAGAAAATAGATAAGGGGATTGCCCATATCAAGGAAAAGATAGAGAAGGAACCTAGTGACCATTTCCAAGTGGATGAGAATGGAATCCTTTGGTACGATGATCGTCTTGTCGTGCCAAAAGACCCAAAGTTGAGAGAGCAGATTCTAACAGAGGCTCACTCGTCAAAGATAACAATTCACCCCGGTAGTAATAAGATGTATCGGGATTTGAAAACCAGATTTTGGTGGACCAAAATGAGAAAAGAGATTGCTGCACATGTGGCTCGATGTGACAATTGCTGCAGAGTTAAAGCCGTTCATATGAAGATCGGATTGTTGCAACCATTGCCAATTCCTGATTGGAAATGGGATGAGATTACTATGGACTTAATTGTTGGGCTACCACAGACACAGAAGGGATGTGATTCGATCTGGGTGATTGTGGATCGCTTGACCAAAGTGGCCCACTTCATTCCGATTAATATTCACTATGAGCCCCATCAGTATGCAGAGCTATACATTACCCATGTACTTCGTTTGCACGGAATACCAAAGTCGATAGTGTCGGATCGTGGATCCACTTGGACCAATCGGTTTTGGGAGAGCCTACAGGAAGCCCTAGGAACCAAGTTACTTCGTAGTTCCGCTTATCACCCACAAACCACAGGCCAAACCGAACGAGTAAACCAAATACTAGAAGATATGTTAAGGGCGTGTGTGATAACGGCAAAAGGTTCTTGGGACAAATGGTTGCCGTATGCAGAGTTTTCATACAATAACAGTTATCAGGCTAGTATTCAGATGGCACCGTTTGAAGCGTTGTACGGGAGGAAGTGCAGGACACCTCTAAATTGGATTGAAACAGGAGAACGACCCTACTATGGTATAGACTTGATTGATGAAGCTGAACAGAAGGTGAGAATCATCAAGCAAAACATGAAGGCTGCTCAGGATCGTCAGAAGAGCTATGCCGACAAGCGTAGAAAGCCCATTAGATTTAATGTTGGGGACTATGTCTACCTGAAGGTGTCACCAATGAAGCGAGTCCAACGTTTCGAGTAAAGAGAAAGTTAGCGCCTAGGTTCGTAGGCCCGTATAAAATAGTTGCCACTAAGGGAGAAGTAGCTTACCAGTTGCAGTTGCCGCAGGAGATGGAGAGAATTTTTGATATGTTCCATGTGTCACAACTGAAGAAATGTTTGAGAGTTCCGGAAGAGCGAGTGTCGACTCGAAGTGTTGAGATAAGTCAAGACTGGACCTATTATGAGAAGCCAGCAAAGGTGTTAGACACTAAAGAAAGAGTCACTAGGGGCAAGGTGGTTAAACAGTACAAGATTCTTTGGGGAAATCATGGAGAAAATGACGCAACTTGGGAGACGGATGAGTATCTTCTACGGAATTACCCACAGTTCTATAAAGACTGGTTAGTTTCGCCGAATCTCGGGACGAGATTCTTTTTAGGGGGAAAGATTTGTAACACCCTAGGTGTTAAGCATCTTGAAAGCATGATCATTTGCATATCATCATCATCATTTCATGCATGAGCAAGTTCGTGATAGCTTTTAATTAAGTTCTATCATTTTATGCTTGCTTGACCTAGCTACTATAGGATCGTTGCTATAATCATGTTTTGGACCTAGATTATGCTTAGATGTATTTTTATCATAATTTAGGACCATGTTTGAGCTTGTGTTTTGATTTAGAAAATTTTTATAAATCAACCCTAGTGTGTCAAACCTCTTTGACCCATTTTGAAACTCATTTCAAAAGTGCTTGATAGAAGTGTTTTTAGCAAAAAGTTTGTATAGATGAAAGGAAGTACTTTTTATATGGAGCAAATGATCTGTTGTGACTTTCTTGTGAAAAGGTTTTGAAATGCCCCAAATAGAGCCCCCAAGTTCAAGTCAAACTCAAGTCAAATTTCAAACTCTGTTTTTGAATGATTGGATTGACCTTGCTGTTTTTAATTTTTAGTTTCAAATCTAGGCCGAATTAGAAAAAGTCCATATTGAGTGTTTTGTAGATCTTGAAATTCTACGCAAAGTTGATGTTTTGACTTTTTCCAAATTCCGCACGGTTTTCGAGATCTAGGCCAGAAACGGTTGCTGAATCAGAAAACAGAGTAGGGGGGACCTATCGGCAGCCCGCCGGCCGACACCGCCGTGGCGACGTGGCCACCGCGGCGCCCGCCCGATGTGCGGCTCGGACAGCCGTGTCCGCTCGCCCATGCACCCATAAAACCGCGCCCCACACCCTGTCCTAACCCTAGCCGCACTCCCAAGCCGCCACCACCCGCTTTCCTCGCACGTAAACGCGCCGCCGCCGAAGCTCCGCCGTCCGCGCAAGCTCCGCCGCCAGCGTTCCGCCGCCACCACCGCACCAATCGACCTCAAAACGAATCCCTAGCATCGCCATGAGCTGCTCTACCTAAAGCCGTCGTCGATTTGAGGTAAAACCCGAGGTTTCGGACCCTGTCTCGCAGCGCCGTCGCTCGCCGGCGAGTCCGCCATGGCCGCCGTTGGGGCAAGCTCATGTCCGAGCTCGTAGATCGAGTTTAGGTCTTTCTTTTTCATGTTCTAGGATCGTCTAGTGATGCTTGAGGTCTAGAGCTAGATGGTTGAGTGAATCCCGCCGTCGTTTCGCTGGGACACGCCGTCGCCGACGCGCTGCCCGTGAGCGCCGCCGCGCGCGCGTCCGTTTTCTCGCCGTCGTTGCTCCGTTAGGCGTCTAGGTTGCTTGCATGTCGCTGCTAGGCCCAGGAGAGTAGAGAACGGTCTTTGGTTCGCCGGTTATCGCCGGAGAACGGCGGTCCGCCGTCACCAGCGCCGCCCGCGAACCGCCGCCGCCGCCGCCGTCGTTTTTTGTCGGTTTTGGTCGAATCAAGGGCACCATCGTGACCCTTTTGCGTCGCGTAGATACGTTTAGGTTACTTGGTTGACCGATTTGGTCATCGCCGGCGAAGATCCGCCGCCGATCCGCGCCGTGCCCTGCCTCGCCTCGTGCCGCTGACAGCTGGGCCCCCGCCCGATTTCCTTTTTTTTTTTTTTTTCTTTTTTTCCGCATTTGAATGAAATGCTTAGAAAATTCATATCTTGGTCACTTTGAGTCCAAATTGGGTGAGACAAATTTTGTTGTGCTTGTTAGGAGATAGGCTACAGTACAAAATTATGAAAATCTATTTTCTGAGAACTTTTATATAGAGTTTTATGTATGGCCATAAATGCATGGAAATTGGAAAAAATCATATCTTTTAATTGGTGCAAGATAAAAATATGCTTTCTGTATGAAAGGTGCTTGTTTCTGTGAGTAGAATCTAGGAAAAATATATTGCATGGTATGTTCTGCAGAAGAAATGTGATTTTCTATTTATGTGCTTTGTGCCATGTGATCTTTAGAAATTCATAGAAAAATAAGTATTAAGGTTTTGGTTGTAAAACTTGGTGTGGTGGTTCTTGATAGGTTTGATTAGATGTTCATACTCAGAAATTTGTTGTCTGACACTTTTCATAGTGCAAAAGTATTTTCATGCCTAGGTTTGGTGTCAACTTGTCATTTTTGTGTAGGGCTGTACAAGTATGATCTTACCATGATATTTTTATGGTAGCTGTTACATTCCAGTAATATGCTCTGGTAATTTTTATAGAATTTTCTGAGGTAGTTGCATATTTATTATAATTGTAGTGCTTAGGAAATAGGCTAGAAATGTATGCTTATATGCTTATGTTGAGTAATTGTATTTTTATTATGTGTTCCTAGCATGATTATGATCTGTTGGTATGATTAGTTTGGTAACCTTGCATGTTTTGTCGATTTATTATTCCTAGCATTTAATTAATTATAGTGTGCAAGCGTAGTGTTTGCTAGGGCATGTTATTTTATGTGCTTTAGATTATCTTTTGGATTGTCTAGTAGGTTTATTTAGTAGCTAAATACTTGATTTACTTGCTGGTTAGGTTTGAGATAAGTTGCATGAGTAGTTTTGATGTTATGGATATTAAATGTGATGTTTGGGCTGAAAACAGAGCCTCTGTTTTTCCCAATTTCGAGGCTGTTAGGTTTAGATTCAGCTGCTGGTGCTGTGGAATGTTTTGTAGAGAATTTTGTTAGCTTTCCATAGAGTCCTAGTTTGCTTAATTTGGAGTTGTAGAACTCTCTGTGTGACTGTTTTAGTGACAGCATGTCAATCTGCCATTTGCTGTGAAATAGAGAGTAGGGTGTTGTTTGATGTAGCTTGCTAATGGTTCTTATGTAGAATTAGTTGTGTTTCTGCAGAAGAGATACGCACTTATTAGTAGTTGCATCATGAAGCATCCATTCATCATACATATTTTACTTTATGCAAGTTGTCATTCTTGTAAGTTTAATTATTTCTTTTCTCCATCATATGCATCATCTCAGGATCGGGGGAGGTTCTGGAGGAGCTGATCGAGGAGCCAGGAGAGTTGTTCCAGCTGGGAGTGCAGTCCGGAGGAGTCACCGGAGGAGAAGGATCGACCGAAGAGTGGACTGAGTGCCCGGAGCACGTTCCTGCGACGTTCCTGCGAGGCAAGCCCCGGAGCATTCTGACCTTCCCTATTCTTCCAATTAAATTGAATTGAGTCTTTTATATGTTTCTTGCATTACGTATAGGAAATGGCTGAAACCGTTGATGCATTATAAATCCTTGCTGAAGTTGTTACCTTATCCTATTAGCAGAGTCTAGGTTAATGCTCAGTATCATGATTGCAGTAGACAGTGATGTCGGTCACTTGAGGATATGTTGTGAACAATCACATGGGTGATTGTCAAGCTGTTACTGAGAACCTGAAAGTAAAACATGTGAGATTGGGTGGACTTTGTGGTCCTTTCCACCTGATCAATTAAGGACTTACTCTTTGTCGGGCTGTGGTCGGAAGTTGAACGTACCTGGCATATAGTAGGCTCCGCCGGGTCGTGAGCCACGAAACTCGCAAGATTGTTAGGGGCCGGCCATGCTCGCTTTATCGCTCCTCCTTTGGCGTTGGTTGCAGAGGGTTTTTATTGGGTACAAGATGTTGCGCACGATGATGTCGGTCTCGTTGTCGCTCACTTGGTACCCGAGAAGGAGGGGGTAGCCGGCAAGACCGAGACTTTTACGTCCCGTAACACCTTGAGGAGTAATCGGGTCTACCTTTGCAAAGTAGACTTGGTGTGTGTCAGGGTATTCGCCAGCTGGTTTGTAATCGATTCGAATCGCCATCTCTCCTGGATAGTGAGAACCCGGGATACCTCCACGGCAATGTAGTCTTAATCACTACAACTAAATGTTCTTTGTCATGTTGCAGCAAGTATATCCCGATCCAGCTTACTTATATTGTTATTTATTCTAATGAGCAATGATTAATCTTGACTATACAGGATCTATGTTATGTAAATAATAAGAACCCCTCGTTAATTTGGATATACAAGTAGTATGTGTAGGTTCACTAAACAACTTTATTTGCGAAATTAATGTGAGTCACCTGAACTCCGGATAAAGCCTATCATAATCCTTGGAGTCTTTATTTTTATTCAGGGCGGGTAAGTCTAGCTGAGTATTTTGTACTCAGGGTTTTATTCCCGTTGTTGCAGGTGATCATATTTACCATGGTTATTGTAAGACTTGTCTGTTTCCTGTTGATGAAGAGTAAGGCCAGGGCAAGGCATTTCCATATCCCCTCTCATCATGCCGCGGGGATGACTATCTTCTGGCACTATCTTATATTTGTTTTCGCTAAAAGACTATTTGGTTTTTGAAAACTATTGCTTCCGTGCAATGAACTCGAGTTTGTAATAAATTCATACTTCGCACTCTGATGTTTAATATATATCGAATTTGGTTTGAAATACCTGCGGATTTTACTACCAAGCTCAACGATCCTGTTGTATGTTGTTGATGAGTTTGAAATCACTCTGAGATTTTCGGAATACCGGGTTTATATGGACTCAAGTGTAGATGCGATTGCCTCGGTGATTGCGACTTATACTTGATTTCTTATAAATTGGTCGGCTCTGTCACACTTAGAATGATTAGAATGAATAAAACTTTGACTTATTAAAAGCTTACCGCAGTTTATCCAGTGTCAGCTTTTGAGCCTCATTTATCCATGCTATACTTGTCGAGTACGTTGTGTACTCACGCTTGCTTTACATTTCATTTTTGGGAAAATCCCGGATGGGTACAGATGGCCATGGTTATCAACCTTATGAAGATGATTACTAGGTTTGAGTGTCAACCAGTCGATCTTCCCTATGGAGACGAAGGCGCCCTGAAGCTTAGCTAGTTTCTATTTTATTGTTAAGACTTTTATGATATTTATGATATTTATGTATGAGATACAGTTCGTGATGTAATAAGGCACTCGGATGATACTATTTCCTTTAATTTTGTCATTATATGTGTGCGATTGATCCTATGGTGCACATATAATCTATTGTTCAATTTGTTCTATAAATTGGATATGATACATAAGTACTTAGAGTAGAACCAAGTAAGCTGCATATTGCTTGCCTCTGAATACGTGTCTAAACATTTGACCTGTGTTTTTTTATCTTGCAAGCATTATTTATCTATGTGGCTTTAGTTAAACAAACATTGTTTAACATTTATTCCAGGTGGGTTACCCTAAAAAAAAAAGAAATCTTAGTGAAAAGGTGGAAGCCCTCAATAAAAAGAAGCATGGCCTTGTGCAGCCATGCTGATGCTGAAGCAGGTATCTATTTGTGCCAATATTTATGTTTCTGGTTGATTTTGGTTTTTAAAACAAATGGAAATTTCCTTCATATTCGTCAGCTGAATAAGTACTAGGTAATGAAACATGGTGCCCGATTTACCATACATGTATTTAATTTGTCTATTTTAGCATTGACAATAGTAACTCATCAATAAGATAAATCTTTTACAAATTTTTCTTGCCAATTTTGTCCTGGATTGCTCTATTATGAGAAGCTTTTTTTAACAGAAAAAAAGTCCTTCTGCTGTCTCTGAACCTGTCTGAACTACTTGTCCATTATTGCAATTGAAATGGGGAAGATCCTCGGCTCAAGAAAAAAAGAGGAAAATATCATCACATTTTTTCTTTTTTTTTTTTTGCAGTGACAAAGGTTGAAAATTGTTCTATAACGTATATGGTTTGATTGATCACATTTAAGTGGTTGAAAATGTTTTTCAAGGGGAGCACCAAAGATCTAACCAACTGTGAGTTTGTCCTTGTGTGTTGTTTCTTGCTAAGCTCTCCCTTTCTAGAAAATTGCTTTTTTATTTGAGCAATGGATACTTGATCCTATCATGTTGCGCTATGTGTCACGACAGAATCATATACTTTTTAACATAGTATCATAAATGGTAACAATAATGTAATATCCTCAAACGTGATCATTGAGACAAAATTTACGACCACCTCGTAATTGCCATTTATAAGTCGGTGTGTGTGTGTGTATATATATATGGAAAATATTTACGACCACCTCGTAATTGCCATTTGATTAATTAGTTTGCAAAGCTAACATTGTATATAAATTGGTGTATACAACAAAATAGTGTTTATAGGCACGTGCGTGTCGCACGTGCATTTCGACTAGTACAACAAAAAAATTGCTGCTTCGTTGGCTGACGGTGGGTCTGTACACTCGTTTCCAACTCTGCGTGACGCACAAAGAAAGGTCTTGCCGGAACAGAGAGATGAGAGTTCAATCTTGATGAATCAGGTTCGCAACATGAACTAACCTCACCAATAGTTGCCATTGATTTAATTTGTTACTGCCATGATATATATAATAGCACAGACCAGAATCCCAAATTGTCTTGAGGACCAAATCCGCCAGGACCGAGGAAATGATATATCTACACCTACTTGTTTAAACAAAGACGCGCACAGTGTCTGTGCGAATTTCCCCAAAGTGTCATCCTGAGTTTGCACAGTGATGGACGTTTGTGCTGAAGTCTTGGCTGTTCTGCTCCTAAAAAAACTCCTTGGTTGAACAGTGGATCCTGAATCTGTAATCTCGAGGAATCATCAAACACAAATGCAATGGGACCTCATGATAAGCATGACGTGCCAGTGTGCAAGACAACAGATGAATAAGAAAGCTAGGACTGCTGTGGCCCTTTTGGTAGCTTGACAACTCAACAGGCAACGGTTTGCAGGGTTGTTCAACCAAATTAAGCATTTATGGTAATTTACACCTACTAGTCTAGTTGTTATTCAATACTGAACTCCATCCTCATTTTTACAAATCATTTCATTATTTCTCTTTTCCGATCAAGTGAACTCTGTAGACCAAGCAGGGGAAACTCTATACAAACAAGAAATGGAACAGATCATGCCTTCAACCAGTACTGTGACACATACTATTGCAAAGCCAAAGATTAAATGGAAGATGCACGGTGCTATATCATACTTAACGTTTAGGAGCTAGTCTCTTGGAGGTGGCGTTCACATATCACAGAGAAGAAGTCTCCGATGCTTGTGTAGACATGGACAGGACCATTCCGTAATTAACAGACATGGCCATTGCAAGATGCACACATTGGTTACCGCTCCCAATGGAGATTTTACTTCCAATGTCGCATTTTACATGGTAACTTCACATGCTAGCCACTGAATAACTTACTTGGTTGATATTTAGTAATGTAGCCCTTCTCCTCTGAAGATGGACCTACATATATATACAATACATGTGTTCGATCTTGCTGGCTTCACATGGGTAAGCCTCTAACTCCACACGCGGATAACTGAGTTTGTGGCTAAGTGGTAGTTTAATACTAGATACGTATGCTGGCAACAATGAACTTACATGCATATACAAACTACAGAGAACAGCTATGTATATATGTGAACAACACTATAAAGTTATAGGCACCAGAACCAAGTAGTAGCTGTGACTAATGACCGGTTAACACACAGATAGTCACTAGTCTCATTTTTTTGTGAACTGTGAAGAGATTAAAATGAAAGTTGTTACTTTCTTCTGTCAAAAGTGACACGTCAATGCAGTTCTACAGTACATATTTTCAGAGATGTGTGAAAATGGGTGCTAGAGGCTGAGCTGCTCATCCGCCTCATGCAAGAGAATCCGGACAATCAAGCCCCCTAGCTACCAACACATTACTAGGACACAGACAAACTACTACGGACTTCATCAATCCAAAATGAAGCACAAGAGAATGGATTGGATTAGTTCTTAACAGGTGTGTCCGGTAAAACTTTTCAAGAGTTAAGATGAAATATCATCACTATTTATTAACATAAAAGTGTCTGTCAATTACATATGCAGCGCGGGCCTTGCTCAGGCTCTCCGGGTTGAAGGAGATAAGTGTGACTTGCTTTTATACTATCTGTCTAGATGACAGAATTGCAGGCCTGCAGGATTGACATACACTTGTCGTATATGATAAGAGCAACTTTGACCTCAATTGCAGAAATTATTTCATTCCGATAAAGCAATAGTATGAATCGGAAAAGATCAATCCATCAATCGGACAACTATTGTCAGCGAGTCGGAATCATCTGGGAACACAACTGTTATTAATTAGTTCTGAAATTGCTAGCATGGTCATCTTTCCACTTCAATTATAAGATGGGAAGAAACAATTACAATAGACACTAACTTTCATTTCGTTGTTGTGTCAAAAAAACACATTGCTTTCTTTGCATATATGTCCCACCATTATAAATATATGAGCATTGTGTGAATTAATTTGCTCTTAAATATCAAAATTGCCCACCAATACCCAGATGGAATCGTCTTCTAGCCTAATTCGCTGCTTGGTGGACAGCTGTTGGGTCTGTACTTTGTAGTGCACGGCAAGACTCCGGCATTGGGATCTTGTGATGATGAAGGAAGTTGATATCAAGGCTTTGCTGGCACAGGAAGATGACTTTTATAATTGGACATCCTGAGACTTAAGCTCCTGATGTATCACATTCCCAACAGGAATGATCCCATTGATTTAGCGTGGTACTTCCATGGAAAAATGGAGTTCATTTTTTTCTGGGTGTGTAGCCACTGTTGCATCAGGAAGCATGTGATTTCTTATATCCCTTGGGGGTGTAGACTTATATAGAGGCTCATGCATGTATTATTAATAGAACTTTTTCAAAGTTTCACGCACTAAATAGCACACCTGCCACACACCACATGTACAGAAGTACTCTAACATTGTAATAATTAATTGAAGATTCTTTTTTATTTGAAGGCGCAGGGGTTTGTGTTACATGGAACATGCATTTAGTTTGCCGACTGTTTCCTCTCGGCAAAGCTTGCTGAGGGTACACCTCCTCCGAGTATTCTGCTTTGCTGAGGGTTTCCGTTTCGCGAGTGTGGCCGTCGGCAAAGCTGCCGCTTTGCTCGTTATTCGCCACTCGGCAAAACACTGTACCGTCGCGCGAAGCCTGTTTTTCCCATAGTGCAGCGAATTGGATTGGTTTCTTAGCAGGTGTGTCCGATAAATCTATTCGAGTGCTAAGATGAAATATCATCACTTCTTATTAAGTTAAAAGTGTCTGCCAATTCTATAGGCAGCGACCGGCCTTGCTCAGACTCTCTGGGTTGCAGGAGATAAGAGTGACTTGCTTTTTTACTGTCTGTCTCTAAAGATTCAATAGATGACAGAATTGGCATACACTTATTGTATATGTTAAGAGCAACTTTGACCTCAACTGATCGAAGAAATTATTTGATTCTGATAGAGCGCTAGTATGGAACAGAGAAAGAGGAAATGGAAGACACATGTGTGGTTTGGGAACTAAACTGTTATGTAGTTCTCTTGCTAACTTAGTCATCTTCCACTTCAGTTAGCAAGATGAGAAGAAAACATTACGATGGTCACTAACTT